>VOMN01114586.1:0-103279 GCA_014899125.1 Orchestia grillus | reverse complement strand
GCACTACCCCATCTCTTCCCCCCACCCATTCAGGCACTACCCCATCTCTTCCCTGTATTTAGGATACCTAGTCAGCATCTTAAGTATCTCACTTAAGTTACTTCTCTAATTCGGGTTTCTGGTATGTTGAGTATCTAATTTACGATGGTCTATTAGGATTACAGAATGAGCAGTGAAGGTTCTTTTTCAGAAAATTTAGGTATCTAAACTTTTTCAAAAGAACTTTCAAAGATGGAAACATAAATATATTCTGAATCTTATTGTACGTTGTGCTTTCGTACGCGTGGTAGCTAAGCTCAAACCGCGTTTCTATGCGTCAACTGTATTTACGTCACAGTAACGTGGCATTGAAGTAATATTAAAATTAATCCATTAAACACTGTAGAAAAAAGAAACTTACGAATATTGCATCACTCTAAGAATTTGAGAAGCATATTAAACTTCGGCAATTCTACTGGTTAGGTTATCAGCCTTTAATGATCTTCTTTTAGTTAACTTTTTGTTAGCTTGTATGGAGTGAGAGACTGCGGGAGTGCTAGTTGTGACCGAAACGATTTATTCTTTTTCAATATACTTTTTCCTTCACCGGGCGTGTGTTCATATTCCTGTCATTTGCGAGGGTAAACTTAAAATACCTACAAATTTCGAAGATGATTTTCAGCGCATGTTTAATATCTACTTCAGCATATATCAAGCTGAATCAGCTCTGGGCTCTAAGTGTACTACCAATTTTTTCGCAATTGTTTCCAGTTTTTTTATTATAATTAGGGCTACATATAGGAGTCTTAGCCTTGATAATTCCATTCAGATTCGAGTCCTCCCAGCCTTGCGATCAGGGTCCTTTTCTAACCCGTTGAACTTTTCAGTCGCCTCTTCGAAAAATTAGGAGAATAATCCATAAAAATACTTAGGAGTGAAAATTCTGAGGTAATTTTAGGTGCTCCAGCAATAAAGTTGGACTGACTAAGGCTCCATGACTTTGTGCACGAACGAACAACGTACTGCATCAGCAGAAAATCAGCAGGATGAGCCAAAATAACGTAACTTTTTAAATATGCTGGATTTGGTATCATGGTTACCATCTTCATACTCGCATGGGTCAAAATTCTGGACCAATATTTCAGGTCATTATATGATGAAAATCGGTAATCATGATACCAAATTCAAGTACTAAAGCAGGATACATTTCTTCCCTACTTCTGCGTTTTCGGCATAATGGCACTCAAGCTACATACGTCAAAACGAGTACGGCATCAAAGTCGGCACCGCTGAGACCAACAAACCTTTGAAAGCAGTTCTCGAATCATAGGGGGAAATAACTCTAACATGAATAGTTGGCTTGAAATGTATTACTGATCAAACACAGCTCCGTACATTCATTGAAGGACACCCGAATGTCTGCTATTGTAATGTTATTGCTGGCAAAGACACTGTGAATGAATCTATGAATATATGAATCTATGAATATATAAATCTATGACACTCGTCCCCCGCATGAAGCTCTTGTTCGGTTCCAGAAGCAAACTCTACAACATCTCGTTTACTTCTTACAACGCGCTGCATTCACTTTTCATGACACGAATGTTATGACTGTCTAGCGGTTGTTTGCTGGAACTGATTTCGTGCTCTATGCGGGGAACGACTGCAGAGCGGTTGTTTGCTGGAGTCGATCTAGCGCTCCCTACGGAGGAAGACTGTATAAAAAACATAGTTCGGGGGCTGACCACAGCTCCAACTCACCCAGAACCATGAGGTACACTCATGGAACCATGAGGTACACTCATGGAACCATGAGATACACTCATGGAACTATGAGGTACACTCATCAGCACAGGTGTTCTGCCTCAGAGTGTAGAATTTTGGAGTAGGTTCGAGTGGGCGGATGCCAGTTCTAGCGTTGCTATTTCCTCACAAGAAATGACTCGGTGAGGGCCAGCACACGACCTCGAGCGCGCCCCAATTTTCAAGACGAAACATGCGAGTCGAACCGAAGAATAAATACAAGTCTTTTCGTAAATAATTTCTGAAGCCAAAAAATATCAGCTTCATATTATCTTACTGATGCTACCATAATTACCTATGGGGGCAGTCACACTAATGAATATGATATTTCACGATATTCATTTAGAATGAAACAATGTATGGTGTTGATGACATTTACAAATCCTAAATACACTTGAGTACGAAAACTTGGATCGAACGTTCGCTTCAAAAAGAGACAGTTCGCAATCAAAAGCCCCACACAAAATTCTTCTCACCTGAAGTGTTCAAGTTTGTATTGAATCTTTATTTTATTTGTTGTAGCTAATAAAGGTATGAATTTTAATCCCAAGCTCCATTGTATTTGTTGCAGCAAATAGAGGTATGCATTTTAACCCAATAGAAAAACATTAAAACGAATTATGATATAATGCGGAACATAACGTGTTTTATGCACTGGTAAAATGTTGAGACCGAGGGTAATTTCAACAACATTTGACTTACGATCATTCGAGACCAGAGTCTGCAGGTGGCCGAAACCAAATAAAATTTGCGGCAATATGAATCTCACCGAAAGAAGCTCTTAAATTCATCGCAGATTCACCAGCCAGCTGTAGTGTAAACCATTTGATGTTTTGCATCGGCTCGTTACTCAACGTAGCCTGTTCTGAAATAACTCGGGAAAAGTGGAGAAAATCACAGGGTAATAGCTGCTGTTGTAGTTTTTCATTTATTCTTTCATTTTATGAAATCGAAAATTATTTTGATGATTTTTTTCCTCCGGTTCATCATGATCTCCCTTGTAGTTTCCGAGTTAACTCAGAATTGTCTATAGTGCTTCGTTTGATTATACATTTCGCAACGTTAAAATAAAATAATTACCAGTCGGTTCTCTCGGCGATGGACTTCAGTTGGCCACACAGCAACAAGCTTGAATAAAATTCGCCGGGCTTTGGCAGGACAAAAACAAACTTGAGTTGAGCACCTTTTCCTTCTTCAGCCCAAGACGTCGAGAGCACGGCAGCAACGGCAATGTTTAATGAAGTAACGTAAAAGAATCTTTATCAACTCTTATTATATCGAAAGGATTTTTAAAAATTAAGTGTCTATGAAATTCTGAGATATGCCAGTTCCATTTGATATCCTTTACTATCGTTAGGGGATACCTGAAGGGAAGAATTTACCTTGATAAGCCGGCAGAACCTTCTCAAGACATCCATCGAAGTAGAAATCCGGCCAATTGGACCATAACTCACTAGTGCCGGAACGAACAGCCTCGACACATGAGGAACACCGTCTTCAAAAAGAAATTAATACAAGACTTGCAAGTCTCAGGATTCTGAGGCTTCCGAGTTTTTTAAAATTCTTCGATTATTTTAGAAGTTATTATAAATTATTTTTGGTCCTGCCATTAAAATCATCCCTCACTCAGATGACCTGGTAAGGTTAATTTGCATGCATCAAAGCTCGTGCGTCAGAACAGAGCAACATCGAAGCAGCACAGTCGTGGTCTGTGCGGGTGATGAAGTGTTGTGGTCTAAACTCAAGTATTCAATTGAATGATCAATAACCCTACACACAACACTCGTGTACCTTATTTCTTCTCATCAACACAATCTGGTCAAAGTTGAGTATTTTGAAGATTAACTTTGTCAAGACAACCGATGTGATATATTTTCCTATGCATCAAACATGATCTGAGACTAGATGACTAATGACTAGGTATTAACTAACGTACCCTGCCTCTCATTTTAGTTCTTCATTCATCATGTTTGAATTTCAGAGACGAGAACAATAACTAAAACCAACTAGTTTTGGGCCGTTGAACTGACAGAAAAACTCAAGTCATTCATACCTAGGTCAATTTTTTATCATCCCGTTTATTAAAAAATGAAATTTTGAGTTCCAGTCGTAGAAGCAAATTTCACGCTCTACACCTATTATAAGTAAAAGATAATTTTTGTAGAATGAGATAGCCTACGATCGCTAGACAAGTGTTACAGAGCTCTGAGATACAAAGCAGAAGTTTCCAAAGATTTTTTACGCCGAAATTTCAAAGAAAATTTCGCCGCATCGTAGCAGCTCCCTAAATATTTACAGCTACGTGTATGAGGATAAAGGAAATTAGCTTATTTATCCCCCTGGAGGAATAATGGACCGATTGGCTACCTGCTATCAGGATGGACTCTTCTCACGCAACAACACCTCTCACCCGCACTCGGGCAGCCCTGACGTGCGTCCAAAGAGCGATTGGAACCCAGCTCCTCAGCAAACTGTTCTATAGCGCTCCTAAAAATTCAAATACGTGATCTCGTACACCAAAAGTACAAGTGATCCGAAAGTTTAGTTAGAAATCCAAGCATCGCAATTAAAAACGGTTACAATCCATGTATTGGAAGACATAATTACACTCTAACTACAAAAGAAGAATGTTGAGGAACAAATGGAAGATGAATTCGGCAGGTAATGAGCAATGTCGTCATGGTGGAAGCATTAATAATTTATGTGATAATTAATGGCATTCATTACTTGATATCATGAGAACTTCACAGGATGGTCGAATTTGAGGGACGTCGAATCTGTGAAGTATTAACTTGGGACACTCTAAGACAAGAGGAAAGTGTAAATTTAATGCGTTTTACGTGAAATTTCTTTGAAGTTTCAAGTTAAATTTTTTGGAAGATTGTATGAAAATTCTGTGAAGTTTTCCGTGAAGTTTTTTCGAAGTTTCCACGAAATTTGCGTGCTATTTTCCGTGAGTTTTTTCGGGAAGTTTCTGACTAAGGAATCCGCCACAAAGTTCATTTACTATCAACCATCGTGGCCACCGCAGCTTGTGGTTGGAGGTATGCTGGAGCCTGCGTCTCCAAGCTATACCTGAATCGGTTTTTTACTCGTCATAAGACGTCAGTTAACTTTCTCTACGGACGAAAAATACGAGAAAAGACGTGCGACTCTTTCAAATATTTTGGCTGTGGAAAACGAGACCAACTCTTTAGCTCCAGCGTAGTTTACGTCTTGGATACGCCGTGAAGAATAATTATTAACGGAATACATTTTACGTACTCAGTCTTATCAAAGAAGTTCAGAGCGAATTAAATCGAGCAACTTGAAAAATTATTAAAAAAATACTGTTCTAAACTTTACAGATTCGAAAGTTTCGAAAATTTTGATCATTTCTTTGTATTCACTATAATTAAAATGACGCAGTCACTGGCAAGATTGTATAAAATGACATTGTGACTGGCAGAATTATAAAAAATAGCACTGTGACTGGTATAATTATATAAAATAGCCCTGTGATTGGTATAATTATACAAAATGACGCTGTGGCTGGCAAGATCATATAGAATGGATAATTGAAAAAATTGATTTCCGATAGATCAAGCTGTAAACGAATTAAAACTCCTATCGATTCTCTTTTATTATTTATTTGATGCGTAAATTGTTTGGCGATGGCGAAGGCTATGAACAAAGTTTTGAAAGTGAAACGGAATCTGTAAACTGATATTTCGTCTTCGAAAAACAGAAGGGACTTAAAAACTTGACTGAGAACAGACATAGATAAAAAAAGCGACCCAAAAAAACTCGACAAGACAACAAGAAGAGATAAAAAAGAGAGAACAATTTTGATGCAGACTAAAATCAGAATAAAAAGGGACTCAAATAAAACTTGATGGAGATGAAAAATAAATTGAAAAGTAATAACAAATTTGACAGAGAGCAGTGCGGCCGCCACTATACGATAACTGAGTCATAGATAGACTTCACACAGAAAAACATGCAGTTTTGTTTTCAACAATTTCAAGCTGCCAAAGACAATAATTCGTTTCTGCATTCTTCAATAGCTGTAACAGTTACACAAATTCAAGCTTCCTATGACGACTCAAACGAGGTGGGCTACGGTCAGTGGTGTGCCCCTAGTGTGTGTTCTTATGTCGGGCCCGAACATCCTCTTCCAGTCATGAGAACAGGTGCAAATAACATCGTCTAAGACTTAGAGTATACAACGACAGTGCTCTAAACGCTCTTCTACTTCTAAAATAGTTTTCTCTTTGCTATGTGAATTCTAATCTAAATAGCTACGAGCTTTAATATTAAGTTTGTTAGCATTACAACAATGCTAACAAATTTCGAAAGACTAGGGCTACTCTTCTCGTACGTCATTATTCTCTTTTCTATGAACGTACTCACACGCACTCAATGTGCAAGTACGTACGTGGTTATAACCAACCTAAAAGCAACCTAGTGAAAATCACTGAAATTCAAGCGCTCATGATAAATTTCGGCTTCATTCGAGAACGATGGAAATTACTGCTATCGCAAGCACCACAACGGCATTGGTTTTTTGAGATAAAACATAAGTCGACGTTATGAACGGCTGACAATTTCATGCCATCCGAACACCAGTTTCAAATTAATGCACCGTCATGAAGACGAAGTGACGTCACACAGATACCTGCTGTGTTCAACACGCACCCTGCCCTCAGTTTTTTTTGTGATAGTACTGGGTTGTTGTTGACATCCACAGCAGCGAAAGCACTGCCATACCCCTTCAGCGGCTCACCAGAATGCTGTGGCTTGTTTTTTCTAGAACAGGGATGGCGAAAGCTGCAGGCGAAAAGAGCAGGGACTGCGAGGGATCCAATTATGTGGTAGCCAACTCTTAGCAGTCTCACTAATCACAATTGGTGATTAGTTTCAGCTTTGCATTGGCCTTTGTGCAAGAACGAAGTAAACGCTTTGACGTAAAGTACATCTGTCGACACCCGCTATGGCAGCCAGAGGGCCGTTGGTGCGCTAACCAAGGGCACAAATAGAGTAGCCATTGGAAATATTGTTTCCATTTCACGTCCCGAGATACGACAGAAACAAAACAAGTAACATATGCAACCGCTCAAAACGTGGAGCATAGCACGTCTATTGCTGCCGTTGTCTTCAATGAAGTACTTTCACACAGCTCAAAAATCTTCCTTATTCAGAAGATTGTCAGAGGTTCCTCAACCATCCATTCAGAAAGATGCCAATTACAAAATGTGTTCTAGTAGTACATAGTTCTAACATGGCTGCCTTCTACGCTTTGCCTTCATTTTACAAACATTAATGTTTAAGTCGACGTCTTGTTTTCAGATGAAACTTTCGCATTTTTGAAGTTTCATTCATCATGGGTATGCTATCGCTTGCAAGCCGGTTTGTCCGATTTTACTCCTCAAATTTTTATTATAAGTCTATGAAATTTGTCATCTAATCTTTTTCTCAAAGCGTACGCTGAGTTCCTCCACGTATGTACGTGGCATGAACGGATATTGTCCTCTGGGATATTGTCCTCTGCTTGAACAAAGTAAATGAATGATTGATCACGCATGATTTCTTTCCCGAAATGCTGCATAAAGTTTATTAGAGTTCGAGAAGGCACATCAGAATTCTGCATTCATTTTCCTCTGACTACGAATAAGAACCCACCATCGAATTCATATCACCATCAAAAAAGTACACGTTCACACGCAACAAAACTTTAATTCGGAACCTGCCGTTGAATCAAGGGAACGAGAGCGAAGCGAGCAAAGCCTTGGTCTAGTGTTAGATATTACATCGCTATTCTAACAACGAAGAGTTTCTATTATGTGTGCCATTGCTGAGGGATGAAGCAAACATCGCGTACGTAGACGAACGTCACGTGAGAATTCTTCAAGAAACAGTGCGAGATTCAGTCAACGATCCGTCGCAAACACACTTCTTGATTTTTTTATGCTGCGGAGTCAATATAGAAACGTTAGAATACGCTAATTATAACTACACGAAAAGTGTTTAAAATCTCGCGTGCTATAAATAGTAAATGCAATCTGTTCACTAAAAGTTATTTCATACGCGTCTATTTCGGCTGTACTACTAGTTCAAGTACTCAAGACAAAAGATTCTATGAAGACACAAATATTCTACCTCCAGAAATCTAACCTAATTTCTAAAATAAGAAAAGTTTGGCGTTTCATCGAAATATCGGTGCGCAGATGCAAGAAGAGTTAACTGAGTGCAAGGGGCAGTTCAAGGCTTCTAACTTTGGCTTATTCTAGATGTGAGAATACACTCCTACGTGATATGAGAGAGTAAAAATCATGGCTAATGAGAAAAATTACAGTCGCCGTAACTCTCAGTAGGACGCTCCTGAACAAGTATCACCTTTCGGATATCATCTCGCCAATTTCACGCCCTTGGTTTCAGGCTTGCCTTTGGTTTCTGAAACCGCATCAGAAAGTCTGGTGAGGTTCAGGGAGTTCACATAAGTTTCCATGTTGAAGTTACCCGAAAAGTAAGCTTTCACTGCAGAGTCGACGGTTTTCTTACAGTAATCTATAAGGTCTCTCATGGTAGGGGAGTACGGATTGAAACTGAGGTTTCTTTTCCTCCTTTTGTAAATCCCATCTTTGTTTCTCATCATGCAGTCAAAGCTTGGAGCATCCACGTGTAGATTTAGGAACTTCAGGATTTTATTCATTTCATCAGGTAAGTTGTCAACCAAGTCTTCATAGAAGAGCACGTGCAAAGGACCTTTGAATTGCAGCCAGTCCAAGTACGTGTTGGTCCAGGAAATAGCCTTGTTGTGGACAAACGTCTTCCAGTCTGCAACAAAAAAAACATTAGAAACCTCGATCTAATTAATCGAAAACGGCACCCATAAGACTTTCAGAGTTTTAGGGTTTAGGGTCCTATTTTAAAAGCCTTATGCTTAACAGAACGGGGACCGCTTTTCGTTTTTGCATTTGATGGGAGTGATATCATAGGGACACCTTCAAGTTTTTAAGTTTTTTTTCGATTAATTTACCTATGCATGCTCTATTCTGCACTGCATGGTTATTAGCAGATGTGAATGCAAATTAGACATAAATACTATAGCACATAATTTTGAAGTGTCATATGCCTACATAGGATTAACTATGCTCGTACATATATGCTAAATGTGGGAGTGTTTACAGTATAGCATCTGCTATATTTTTTGCTTCACGTTCAATTTATTGCATAAATCTATTGCTCATTTCGTTTTTTTTCGTTTTTATTCTTCTCCACGAGTCAAAATTAAAAAAAAACAAGTCCTTATTGGGCTGAAAATCAGCTTTATTGACCGCAATACTCTCATGGCCTCTGTCTTTCTTGAAGGTATATCCTACATCAGTGGGCATCTAAAACTTTTAATAACACAAATAATTGATCGACTTGTGAAATTTTGATGCACATTTTTGGTGAGTGATGCACGCTTTCAGTTCGCGAGAGGGTCAATCGTTCTCGAGCTCGTCGTGCGTCTGTCACGTGATGCCACCACAGGAGGCGTTAGCGCCCTAAATCTTGCAGTAGAATTGACCATGTAACTTATTACTCGCGGTAAACTCCGCATTCATTACAGTCAAAAACTGATGAGGGCGAGCGTACGGGACCCATGACGCCAAAGTTCTCAACTCTACACACGTGGTGCTAGGTCTGCTTCGTCCATCTGTGGTAGAAGGCTGCTTGAATTTATAAAAATGAAGTTTTGTGCAGAATCTCACCTAACAGCTGCTAATTCTATTGCATTCTTTCTGTGTACATTATCAAATTTCACTCAAAATGCAGTCAGAAGCATTATCAATACGTAGGGTGCCCCGAAATAGCGATATCAAAATATTGGTATTTTTTTACTGTTAGGCTTCAATGCATTTTCAATTTTGATAACAAATCCGACACTCACATAAATTCAGAACGATAAATACGTTGGGCGAAGTACCATATCAGGAAATCTTGCGTTAATTAAAAAGACTTTGGTGCAAATCACCGTGGAATGCAAACATGAACTCCGAAATGAATAAGACTCCTCCATTTGCCCTCATTGTTAGAATCTCTGGACCTGTTCATTCGCATGAGAAGTATGCAGGAGACGCGTACCTCAGAAGCCTTGGGTAACGAGATGACGAAGGTCAAATTTGATAACCTTCTCGAATGCAATCCATCAAAGGTGCCGGGTGTGTACTTCATTAGGGGCGGGTTTCAGGAGAGTCTTGATTAGATTACCTCTACTCATGGTCCTTGGACACAAAGATTGTTGAACAATGCTGGTGGTTGCGAGTGTTGCAGGCTGATCAGGCCATGATTAGATGACGCAAGGTGACGTCACGGTGTTGAAACTAATAACTGAAGTCTCGTGCGACGCTCGGAATCAATGTCTCACTGCAAACAAACTTTTAAATTTGTTTTGTTTGCGTGTTGGAATGGATGTTTGAATACAAAATCCATGAGGCGTTTAAGTGTAACGGGTGTTTCACGCATCACGTTCGGTAATGCATGTTGGAAAGGGAATTAAAGCCCGTTAAAGAAATGTTAACGTAAAGAAAAAGATTAATTTAAGTGTAACTCAAACGTGACACCAAGGAGCGTAGGTTTAATTGATGTTCTAAAGTTCAGCGACTTTATTAATTTGAATTCTAGATGATTGGATTCTATAGGAATATCATGCGAACAGCATGCGGTTCTTGCCTTGCTGTAGCTCCGCTACTTAACGTGTGATGAAGTTAGCATATAATTCCCGTCCAGAATGAGTACGAACAAATTCAATTGCACGCTTCATGCTAAAAAACAGCTCCATTAAAACATTGAACCAGGGTCGAGTTAAGATATTTCGAAGAAAACGAGCATTGAAAAAATGCCTCAAGATTTGAAGAACAAGATATAATACATGCGTTGACGAACTACGTCAACCACGTAGGCTCAATGCTTACTAACTTCGAAGTACCAGGAGGAAATAAGTTTAAAATTACTCAGCGTATCTCACCCGCATCCTCTCGCGATAAGTCACTACTCCTAAGTATGTAGCACCTGTATAAAGTCTTGTACTACTGCACTATGGATGTTAGATTCGCGTACTGAATTTCGTCCTGGGTATAATATTTAGATCTTCGTGGTGAAAATCTGTTTCTGTGTTTATGTCGCTGAGAGCACAGAGTGGTTAAGAAAAAACGAAACTCAAATTTGAATTGATATATCTCAAAAAAGACTTCCGTTGTGATTCTTCTGAAAATGCCAATGCTTTGTTCTAATTCTTGTACATAAGTAGTGACCATTTCAAAACAATACAACCATCGGTGTTGATGCAATAGTGATAGTAGTGAACAGTGTCAAAAGTATGCTTACTTGAAAGAGATTCTCTTTCTTCTCACAGAAGACTTGAAAGATATTCTCTCCTTCAAGTCTTCTGTGTTTGCAGGTGGAGTAGACACACTTTACTCTTCAAGTGTGCCCATTAGAAAAAATCGCACGTTAATAATCCAGATAGAATCCTTTATGAAGTTAATTCATGAAAGAAAACCCTGTTTTAGTAAAGAGAGTTAAGACAGCAATGAAAACAAAGACTGAATTATATTCGACAAGAAATGGAGGATATGTGAAGGGAGTCGGTGGAAACAATGAAGCTAAGAGCAAATATTTAATTTATAAAGTCCATGTTAATGGTCTTATAAAGAATTATTGTGTTAAGTTTCCCCCTATTAAAATCCTTTTTATGATTGTGTTCAAGCATACTTTTGGCACCAATCTCTATAATCACTGTTGCATCATCACTTATGAATGTATTTTTTTTAAAGTTACACTAATTATGGTAAAAAAGTTAGAAAAATACGATGACATTTGAAAAAATCATAACGTTAGTATTTTTTTAGATATATCAAATCAAATTGGGGCTTTGTTTTTTAACCACCCTGTATGCATGATTTTCATGATGAAAATTTGTTTTCGTTTCTACCTTGCACACGATAGACAATTTAAGGCTATGTATTCAAGGCTGTTTTAAGTGATCCTGTACTGACTCTTGTCCTCTGAAAGGTAAATAAGAAAGCTCTGTCACCCAACTTAAGGTAATTAAGTCACAGTGCTCCTGATTCTGTGAACATTACCGTACGTATATTCGTTGTGACTGATTTTACCTATCTAATTACTAAATAGTTACTACTGGAGGAAACATAATTCGCAAACATGAAGTGGTTTTGTGTCTCATACCGTGTTTTGAAATATATTTCAAAAATTCTTACAATTCAACTTATCTTGTTTCAAGACAAGTCGAGAATTATTTTTGCAAGACTCAGAAAACGCAAGCATATGAAAATCGAGCAAATTCAGTTGATTCCAGTGCATGCGACCGAAAAGAGAGGACAGTTCTTTGCGATCACACGCTAATATTCGTCGTGCATAACTTTAAAACTCTCTTTAATATCCAAGAAGTACTCGGACTCTTGAGGCGTAATCCATTCCAAAAACAGGTGTTCAACTCCCGGCTAACATTTGCCGTTATCCTTGTTGTACTTGTCGGGCTGCGCATGGCCGATGTGGCCGCCGTTCTGCCTGTTGAACTCCGCCATGATGGCCTGGTACGGGTCCCGGATGATCAAAATGGCGCGGGAAAATGGAATTCTCATCTGCAGAAAAACAATAATATTAGCCTTTACGATTCTTCAATGCAAAGTAGGTATTAAAATACCAGGCTTTCAAGTGATCAAATTTCCATTTTGAAATGTACGTTAGTACTTGTTATTATGATATGGAAAATTTGTACTAAAATACCAGGGTTAACACTGATCAAATTTTCAATTTTAAAGTCTACATTCATACTGGTAAGTCTGACTTGCAAAACTTTTATTGAAATGCAAGGGCTTAAAAAGATTGAAGTTAGATTTTAAAAGGTACGTTACTGCATTCAGTACAACAAAACTAAATTCTAACAATAAAACAGTAGATAAACTTTAATAAATGAAATGAAACTCATCATTCCGTATTCTTCAACATGACGACCATCCCTCTCAAGGCAAGTATTACCTAAATTGACTATAGCACGAACTGATCTCCGAATTATTTACTACTTTTATTAATCAAAAATATAGATTGTGTCTACCCTCGAGCAATGACAAAAAACGACTCTCACATATCGTTCATTCGTTCGTGAACTATTCCTATAAACAATAAATGATTTAATCTGTTAAAAGTACATCAAAAGGTAGTGAAAATGAAACGGTATAAAAATTTCTACACATATTAGTTATAGAGTTAAAAGTATTCGAAAAAAGAAAACGTTTCTGTGGCCCACCCTGTATACTCTGCTAAATGTATTTTGGTGGTCGGAAATAAGACACAGAATGGTTCAACCCAAAAAACGCATTCTTCTACTGCTCTAGGGACCAATTCTTAATTTACGACGCCCTTCTAAACGCTTTGCAACGTTTGCTTGTGAAAGAAGTGATTTCTAATAGCAACCCTCGCGTGAAATACAGCTTTGTGGAGCTCCAGGCGGACAGATTTTGTAGACAGAAGGAAACTTTGTCAGACTCATCGAACATATTGTTGATGTATCTCTAGCTGGTGTCGTTGATGTATCTCTAGCTGGTGTCGTTGATGTATCTCTAGCTAAGTATTGTTGATGTATCTCTAGTTAGGTATAACTGAATAAATCTGGACAAGGGAAGCACAATTGTGAGTTTACTCTCAGCTCAAAACTTTACCAAAGCCTAATGAGGTTCACGTAATATTCAAAAGACCTAGAAATTATTAGAACTATATACTGTCCTGCGATGCAATCATCAAAGGTCAAGAAAATATGTCATGTACCTGCATCGTCAGAAATATTGTATTTTTTAAATTGTATTTTTTATAATTTAAATTAATAAATCACCTGTGTTGGAAATACTGCAAGTCGAAGAAATAAAGCTCCTCGGTGTCAATGGTCAATATTCATTGATGGCTTCGTATGGCGAGGAAACTTCCAACGAGTTCTTATCTGCGTTCTCGTCAAGCTACGTGCATATATCAATTGGCTATACAGGTGTCTTCAAGAACATGCTCTTCCAACAACGTTTTCATTACACCACATAATCGTGATGGAGATTTTTTAGACACGCCTTCCCTTAGTCGAATGACTTCAGCTCCTCTTTACTTGTTTTTAAAAATGTTCAGACTTGCGAAATATCACTTCTGTTAACGGCTCAACTGATAGGATGAGAAGCACTATAAGTGTGATCATGGAAATATTGCAATTCTGCATTTAAAACAAATGCACAGCCCTCACACGACGCTTCAGGAAGTGGCTTCTGTGAGAAGATGAAACCCATCGGATCCGCTTTTGGATTTTGAGTTTCTGGTGTTAACATATATTTTGATTTGAGTTTTCGATATTATCTATCGGTTTTAGTGACTTGGAGTTATTTTTGAAGAATATCTTCACGTTTAATATCGTTAATTTATATTGTTCCTTTATGAGACACCTTCAAGAAATTTTCACAGGCTTCCACCGGTTTCTAAGCTATCGTTACTATCTAGCGTCCAAAGTTAGTTATCCAGTTCTACCGGTTACCTATAATCAACACAAACTCTGCCTACCTCGGGTGAGTGAATAATATCGCTCTAGCGCTGCAAATAACTCGTAATGTGTTATGCAACAAAACAAATCCGATTCGGATAACTTACATTCAGTTTAAAATTGTCGCTCTGACATTGCTCGGCATTATGCGGTGACAATTTTGAATCCAGAAAATTGAAGAATGTAAGCGACGTTATTGTCAATCTATGAAGTGAATCTTTTGAAACATCGAGTAGATTTTTAAATTCCTTTCACGAACTTTGCACTCTTGAACAGAGTGTGTTTTCAAGGGAATAAGAGGTGAAATTTTTTTAACTTCGAACCCGCTGATCAGTAAATTGGTTACGTCGTCACAGGTAGAGAAATATAGCACAGAAAATAATTTGAAACCAGGTCATAATCTGAATCACTCGTCAATACTATTTAACATCTGTTCCAATTTTGGACCCCCATTATTGCTGCGTAGAGGAAAAAAGGCCTCAAACTATGCCATTATGCAGACCTGGTGCACATCGCTTATCTGCTGAATGAAAGAAGCACTCAAGCTGAGGGCTCTCAATAGAGATAATAATCCGCGTGGCAATTATAATGAAGCATATGATAAAGTTCGTTTGACTAAGATGTGCGTCGTTCAATAATAACATCTGGCAAGGCTCGGCTGCGTACAGTACACCACTGCCCATTAAAGACGTCACGCACGGAATGTTTAGTTTTGTAGACGTACAGAACTTCATCTCGAATTGAAGGTCTCGTGCAGATATCTTAAAATTTACAAATAAAATCTTTTCCACGCACTGCAACGTTTGATCGAATTTGAATACGACTAGATCATTAGGTCTGCTCGTGCACTAGAAATGCGTTGAAAAGAGTGCTTCGATGCACTTGCTTTACCGACGGTACGGAAAGTAATTTCAAAAGTGCGGCTCTGTGCCTACTCGATGTTATTGTTCAAAAGTTGAGCCTTGTAGCATCATTTGTTGGTAGTTTGTGTGAAGTTTGCTGTCAGAAATTCTCTACTGGGACAGATGAGCGAACAGTTCTAACTCAAATTTTCGAACTGACTATAGTTGTCATTGATTACCAAGGTAAAGGTATCAATATGCAAAAAATATGTGAAGGGTGAAACACACAATAGTGGGTGAAAGGATCTGAAGTATTTAATATATCTAGGTTACCAAAGAATAATTGAATACAAGCCTTTTCATGAAATATAATTTATATTTAGTAGCATATGTATACACCTTAAACAGACAGTTTTTCTTCTGTCACTGTGTAACGGCAGATGAAATTTAATATCCAGAGTGTACCGGTATATAAAATCACAGAAATATATAACAATGAAAGTTTACCAGTGTACTCGTATAAAATCACAAACTTTAGTATCCACAGAGTACCGTCAAATAAAATCACGGAAACATATAACAATCCAAGCGTGCCACTGTTTAAAATCCGAGAACTTTGCTGCCCCAAGCGTGAGAACGTACAAACTTACAGTAGAACAGACCTGTTCTCCATACTCGTGAGTCTTGACGATGATGACCGAGCCGTTGGAGATGGACTCTGCAGGAAAACCGTTCTTCATGAGAGCGAAGTCTTTGTAGACGCTGCCGGTGTGGTAGCCGGTCACCTGCTGCAACAGGTACCGCACCCAGGTGTTGCCTGGGGGCAGGTCCGCGACAGTTTAATAAAAACAAAAAGATTCGATCGAATGCGGTTGAAATCTTCGCGAATTTGTCGACAAAATTTTTTTTATCCGTGTTCAGGAAGGATGACTCTGGCTGGCTATGATTCGAAAAACTATTTGATTGTGTTATGAGAGATGCAACTCACATACAATTACAGTGTTCACATGTGAATATCTAACGCTTAACAGTTTAAACGCTGAATTTATTCTAAGTACTCATTTGGACCGAATAGTACAAACTAATAAATTTGTTGTCTTTTCTGCTGAACATCATATCAGTGCAAAATGAAGATTTTGAATATCATCACGTGACAAAATTCCCAGTGAAAACCTTTTCACTGGGGCAGGTGCTTTTAAAATATTTGAAAATTTCTCGGGTGGTTTTTAGAGAAAATTTAGGTCAAGGCCATGAACAGGAAAAAAATGAAGTTCTATCAAAAAGTTGGTTTCGCCGCAAGCATCATCGAGTAGTTTGTTCTCTACTGTCATCGGCTTGTCGCAATGAGGGCTTATGTTTTCACTCGAAAAACGCGAGAAGCACTCGGCATCTGCGATTTTTTCTTGAAGTTCTGCATGTGATTTTTTCGACATCGTTTTACTCCACCTCGACAACGCCACTACCGCGTTGTTCGTACGCTTGGCGCTTCTTGAGTGCCCTGAAAAACTCTCTGTAATCTGAAATTTCAAAAACTTTACGGTAAAATTTCATTCGAGTTCGGACCACATATATGACTTTTAGCTTACTTCCCAAATTTTTTCGTTATTTCCTTAAATCAATATTTTCACCGAGAGGAACGTAAAAACTCAGCTTGTTATGGAGAAACCTGGAGGCCTAAAAATGTTACTACGGCATTTACAGACTTCATATCAAATGATTCAAGTACTCGTTCTCAAAAATTGAATCAATGTAACCAGAAATGTATTCATTAGTGAATCTAATGAATCATTCGCTGTAGTGTGCTAGTAAGTTAAATGTTTCCACTAAATCCCGTGGACTTTTGGGCACAGTCCTTTACTGAGTGTCACTGATTATTTTGTGTCTTGCGCGTGTGTCTCTTTGCCTGCTGAATTTCGTGGTGTTTAGAGAGTAGCTGTAGTTCATTGGCCCACTATTTAAGGAAATATGTACATATAATCGTTAGATGCCATGATACGCACAATTAATGCCTGAAGATATAAGATTTTTGTTACACAAATTATTCCCTTAAATAAATCTCACGAGAAATAACGAATCTAACTAATCTATCAGATAATAATACAGAGTTCGTTCGTTGCTTGGTTGGTTGGCCTTCACGTCCCCCTTATCAGTGCTTTATGGAGAATATTACTGCAAGCCGTGCTGATATGCGGCTTTATAGTAGATAGGATGATGAATATAGTAGTGTAAATGAATCTAACTTTACATAAATAAAATGAATGATTTGATGAAACATGAAAGTATTTTGCCCATAAATAGTTAATTCTGAAGGAAACGATAATGAACATTTGTGACTCACTACATGCTCCACTGGGAAAATACCATTTACTTAAGAATAAATACATCGTATGTTATGTCCTGTTATTATTGATGGGTTGCTCTACTACATGACAATAACAGATGAGATATGCTTCTATTGCTGGTTTTATATATTTGGTGAAAGTACTTCGTTTTGAGTTTCATTGATCGCGTCCGTAACGAAAATCATCACTTTAACGAAAATCATCACGTTATGCTCCGACTTCGGCTTTCAGTGCAGGCGTTCGAGGTGAAAATGGTTACTTAAATGATGGTACTAATTATGAGAGCGATAAAATTCGTAATGAATTTCAATTTTTTATTAATATGAGGAATGGAACCTAGAAAACAATAATAGTGATTTTGATGACGATTATTGAAATTACAAAGATAATTATAGAAGGTCAGTAAGGATTTACTTCATCTAAAAGATGAAATGTTCATCAAATCCCTTCAATAAGGAAATAAACATTTCAACCTTCTGAATTTCAAGGTAACCTTACATCGACCATACATTTACACAGTCTATTTGCATATGGACCTATGTACATAACACTGTAGCAAGCTTAGGGTACAAAGCTTATTGCATGAATACATGAGACTGCAGCCAGTTTTCAGCAAAAAAAAACTGAATACAGTTTTGTTGCATAAATAGAACTGCAGCCAGTTTTCCGTGTAAATCTAAATGCAACTTAATGACAAAGATAATTAGTTAGTAATGACAAATATCATTAGGTTGAAATGACAGAGATAATTAGGTTGTAAAGACAAATATAATTAGGTTGTAATGACAAAAATAATTAGGTTGTAAACACAAATATCATTAGGTTGAAATGACAAAGGTAATTAGGTTGTAAAGACAAATATCATTAGGTTGAAATGACAAAGAAAATTAGGTTGTAAAGACAAATATCATTAGGTTGAAATGACAAAGATAATTAGGTTGCAAAGACAAATATCATTAGGTTGTAATGACAAACATAATTAGGTTGTAATGAGAAATATTAGGTTGAAATGACAAAGATAATTAGGTCGGTGTAGAGTTACACAACCGAGTCTGACCAGAGCCTGGGAAGGTAGCGAGAGCCGACACTGGTCCAGGGGGGTCGACAAACTTGAGTTCCTTGCACCAGGGGAGTCTGGCCCCTCGAGTGCTGCTCTTGCCTCCGTTCCAACTCCACACGCCACGGAACTGCACACAACATCGCACAGTTAATTATTCGCAAAGGTAAATAATCGCACAGTTAATTAATCGCACCGTTAAATAATCGCACAGTTAATAAATTACACAGTTAATTAATCACACAGTTAAATAATCGCACAGTTAAATAAATAACCACACAGTTAATAAATTGCATAGTTAATTAATCGCACTGTTAAATAATCGAACAGTTAAATAATCGCACAGTTAATTAATCGCACAATTAAATGATCGCACAGTTAATTAACCTAACAGTTAATTAATCGCACATTTAATCCCTCAACGAATGAGCCCGAGGATTCTCGTGGTTGTAGCAGTAACACGATCACGGTGTCTGTGCAATGGACGCCGTGATCGTCAGTGCACCGCCGGCCTTCTCGGGTTGATTCGTTAAGGGGGTTAAACATTGAAATAAGTCCGGGTAAAGCTTCCGAGGCCACACTGATGTGCCGCCTGTTTAGACATGTTGTGTTTAATCTTCTTTTCCTAAGAGAAGAACTCCACCCCGGGGTATCGAAAGGGGACCCCCCTCCTGACTCAGCACATGTACCAACTAATTTCGCAAGCGAATTACTGATTGCGTTCATTTTAAACGCATGTGTACCCATGTTCACCATGGTTTTGGACGAAACCATTAGAATTCTAGGTTGAACTATGCTATTTCGTATGTTTTCAAAAGTGCTAATGGTCTTTGTAGGGCTCAAAATTATCACCTCGTGCGCATCACCATTGAAAAGTTTCGGGGTAGGCAAGTTAAAAAGATGAACTTGCTGCACCCAAATTATAAATAAGCTACACCTACTCACAGCTAGTTCAATAGTTATAACTACACTTCCGCGCTGAGATTTGAAGCTGCTTGTGCCTTTTTATGTCGAAATTATTCGATAAGAATTTGTGAGGACATTTTTTGGATCTATTTTCTGGACTTGGTTTATCCCAGCTCGCAATTTAATTTAATTTCTTCATGACCATTTTGGTGAATAAACGAATACAAAATAGGAGGACAATTGTCTCAATAGCTTTGTATATTATTATGGCATTCGCTCTTTTTGAAGCGATTGAATCTCGAATTTTAGTTTAGTTCTTTATTCTCAATAGGAACGTTTTTTATATTGTAAAAAGAAAACGTTTATATACAGTTACTTATTTAATTTTTGACAAGAATTATCGTCACATTTCGCAACCCGGACGATTTTTCAAACATTTTTTCATTAATTATTCCTTCCACGCTAGATAGGAATAAATAAAGCTATATTTACTTTACAACCACCTACAGCACAGAGAGTCCATTCATCGGACGGCCTTCCATGGAAACTTTCCGATAATCAAATGATGTAAAACATGTGGGAACAGATTGTTTAAAATTGCTTGAAAAAGTTTCCAAAACTCAGGGAGAAAAAGTCCTATCCAATGGCACAACGATGAAAGGTGTGTGGTGAATAGGATACCGTGGTGAATAGGATACTGTGGTGGATAGGATAATGTGGTGTATAGGAAGGGTGTGTGGTGAATAGGATACCGTGGAGAATAGGAAGGGTGCGTGGTGAATAGGATACTGTGGTGAATAGGAAGGGTGTGTGGTTTAATAGGATACCGTGGTGAATAGGAAGGGTGTGTGGAGAATAAAATACCGTGGTGAATAGGAAGGGTGTGTGGTGAATAGGATACCGTGCGAAGTTGACCGTGCGGTGGTAAATATTTACGTAAGTGAATCTTCAGAGGGAAAGTTTTCTTTTTGTGAGATGTTCTTGCACGCAACGCTCGAGAGCGTTGCGTAATGTAAGTTGAAGGAACAGAGCTTGTTCTCATTCGGCTGTGAAGAACCAGTGGGAATTTTAACCTCGCAAGCACGCTAGATGCTCACGTTAAACAAATCGCTGAGAAGAAATAAAGTAGTCTTAACCAGATCATGACCTATTGAATTTTAAAGAAAAAATCGGTAGGTCAACAGTAAATTCTGGTACATGACGTTGAATCTTCATTCTTTTAGGTCCTAGGAATATTTACATTACTCGTTTATTACGACTTAA
Organism: Orchestia grillus; assembly: GCA_014899125.1. Taxonomy (NCBI): domain Eukaryota; kingdom Metazoa; phylum Arthropoda; class Malacostraca; order Amphipoda; family Talitridae; genus Orchestia; species Orchestia grillus. The sequence goes on along the minus strand of VOMN01114586.1, from coordinate 82,528 downwards.
ATTTAACTTAGAGATGTATGCATATATACACGTATGTAAATTAATTAAAAACGGGAAAGGTACTAAATATGGTAGACAAATGTATATATTGACATATTTAAAAATCGAAAATACATAATACTGTAGTATGCATGAATACGTACACCGCAAAGCTTGGAGCATGAGTTTCCAGATACACAGAATGTGTATCTATATATAGATACACAGAATTTTTAAATATTATACAGAAAAAGTAAGTGGAAACATGCGAAAGTTATCAAAATTGGCTACGCTGTAGGGCATGCACTAGCGTCTTCATTTATAATGATGACGTATGGTGATTGTGCGGCAAGAGACTCCGCGCTGTAACTTTCTTTGCTACTTCAAGATAAAAATTAGGGCAAAAAGGGCCGCACCAGCAGAAATAATATAGTAAAAGGAAACTTTCCCGAGTGTAAAAGCTGTGCGTTTCGAGTCACTAGAATCATCATCAGCGGTACGAATCAGTGAAACGTTGTATGGAAAGCAGTGAAAATTCCACGTTTTACTGGTTCGTACCACTGATGATGAGTCAAGTGAGCCGAAATGCTTGATTTTTAAGAGAAAGAACGAAAATTTTAATATATGATTTCTCTTGGCACGGCTCTCTTTGCCTGACTTTTAATGTCGAGACTCTTTGCTTCTCCTATGTTTATTTGGATGTTCTGCCCTAAATTTAGAATGAGAACCCCTAATTTTGGTGAGGTCTTCCTGCTTTTCTTATTTGGATGTTCTGCTCTAAATTTAGAAATAAGAACCCATAATTTTGGTGAGGTGTTCCTGCTTTTCTTATTTGGATGTTCTGCCCTAAGTTTAAAAATGAGAACCCCTAATTTTGGTGAGGTGTTCCTGCTTTTCTTATTTGGATGTTCTGCCCTAAGTTTAGAAATAAGAACCCCTAATTTTGGGGAGGTGTTCCTGCTTTTCGAGACGGAATGAGGTAGTCCAGAAGGTACGCGTATCCAAAAGATGTGGCATTTTTTCCAACGAGGTGAAGTGGAGTTTTTAAAAAAGTGCCAAGCTCTTGATTTTTTGGGACCCGTAACGAAATGCGGAGTCTTATCTCTCAGAAAGAAGTTAAACTTCGATGAGCTCATTTCCTCAGTTCTTTAGCTTAACCGACTGCCAAAAATCTCTCAAGCAGTTTTAAGGGATTTCATCCTAGGACCTAAGGAAATAAATTGACTTTTTCGTCTCCAGCCAGCGAAGTCATTGCCAGTGCAGGGTTTCTCTGCGATCCGATTCAATGTTCGGTCTCTTCCATCTTTACCAGAATTGTTGATAAAAGCCATCATTATGGAAATTATAAATTTTGTTGGCAGTTAAATTGCTATCGTTTGCCGGAAAAAAGGCCCAAGAGTTAACTAGATCGAAACATTACTAGATTTTTTATAAAAGTTTACTTATTGCATTTGGGTTTATTTTGTTGTCTTTACACAAGGGCTTTCATGGAAGGCTGACCTTAGTGTGAGCGCACAGGTATTTCGATGTATTCGAGGTATCTTGAACATACACAATTGTGTGTCCTGTTAGCTTTCTAAAGAATTATTTCACGTTTCGTATACAAGGTTCTTTAGAAAAACTTGGCAATGACTGGGGTTGTAGTAAAGAGAGCATAACTGCACCCTTCTCTATTTCATGTTAATTTGAACTTCCTAATGAATTTGAACGTCCTCATGCTAGAGCGCCTGGTCCAATTTCAATTCTCAATCTTGGTTCACCTTGAATTTAGTTGGAGTATAATTCAATACGTACGATTTGGAAGCGTTCATTTTTTTGGTAATATTTGTTAGATGAGCACAGAATTATTGTTCATTATTCAAGCTATTGTTTGCTAAATTATTTGTGCCAAAGTTTGAGTAAACTATTTATTAACAAAATTTCCAATCCTTACTCGTATTGGAAACACTAAACTTCTAAGACGTCTTGTCCCATTCATTGCTTTAAATAAACGTGGCCCCTGGAAACACGAGCGGAGTAGCATCAATAAAAATGAACATATTTGATGAAACAAAATCAGAAACAGCGTGATTATAAGAGTAAACTCGGCTTTCAGACCCATACCAAGTCCTCAATTGATATTTATTTAGGAATTGGACGTCATAACAAATGATGGAACGTTCCGGCCCGTAGGTGGCTCGAGCTGGTGCGACCTGCAGGTCCTTGGGCCGCTCAATTGATGGGACGGGAAGACCATTCAGGCAATCAACTGATGTGACAGGAGGCGTTGAGCTCAATGGTCGTATTTTTTCTGTGAAGCGCTGATGCATGACTCTCATTTGGCTCCCCTTAATGGCAACCAGCGGCTTAAAGGAAGAGAACAGAAGGATCTGCCAACTGTAGAAGGATCTGCAATCTTAGCCGAGATTGCCATTGTTGTGGAAATAAAGAAACGACTTAGTGATTCGGTAGTCTAATTGAAAAAAGTTAAGAGCATCTTCACCTGAGATCGAGCGACTCAGTGACTTTTTATGATTAATATCAAAATCCAGATGAATAAGAATAATTTTCAAACAAAGTGCTTTCATCCATCTATTCCATTCAGTTTCGTGTTCACGAATTTTTGTACTCTGAGAAACGCGCCTTGACACACGTGTAAGAGTCGGTTTTCACTCGTTAGCTTAGTCCTGCAACGGCAGGTGATGTGAGAAGATTCGCGTGGATATTCGATTGCAAGCAGAATGAGTGTTTCGGCTGTTTCCTGTATAATTGTCATTGCCACTGAATAGATTGCCGAATTATTTAGAGTTGCATGGAAATATTTTTCATGTGTGTAACTGGAGTCATATTGGGTAGTAGAATCAGTAAAGACACGTTCTATTTCGCTAACTAGCAGTTACAACTGCTTCAAAATGTTCGTAGTTTCTTTCAGTTTTTTATTCCTCTGAAAAATATCGGTATATTCGAAGTAAGAAGAGTAGGTTCAATTTTACCTTGAAATACCGTAGAGAGGTGTGTTGCAAGCCAAAATACCGTCAAGTGGTGTGTTGCTGTTGGCTCACTAATTATGTTTTTGTCAGTTAGATGATGCAAAATAGTTTCATCATACAAAATATTGGCTATTTTTTTTCTAAAATATTGGCTAATAAAGTAACATATAATGGAACACTGAATTTCATAATGAATTTTCAAAAACATTAAAAAATTCATGTCTCGCGAAGAAATTTTGACACACTCGTGTGTCAGCGTTCACGAGTCAACTCAGGGCGGCAGCGGCTGGTGGTGTCTGAGGATATTTGTGACCATTTGATCCCCTGCAGAATAAGTGCCTTGGATGTGCTCTCCTCAATGGTGTATCATTTTAACTAAATAGATCTGTTAACCTATTCAGAGTTATATTAATACTTTCTTCACACTTGTAACTAAAGTTTTATCGATCTGTGAACTTGCAATGACAGGTTATGATTAATTAAATAACACTTTATACCAAAGGTTTGATACATATGTCATTTTGTTCAATCTCTATAGATTTTCAGTACATTAGTGCAGGTAATGGGTGGTCAGAGTAAGTTAAACTTTCGAATAAAACTCCGTAGACTTTCGAAATTGCTTCGCTGATGGCACATCAAAATCTGCTGTTTCTGGTGTCAGAACCCTTTATTGTAGAGACAGTCCTAAATATCCGACATTTTCAAAAGCATTTGTACGAGGGTTGTTTGGGATTTTTTTAACACTGAGTGCGAGATTGAATGCATCTAATCGTGTTCAGAAATATCACCCAAGGTTTATCTGCAAACAGGATATAGTCATCAAGAGGGCCAGATCTGGCTGGACAAGCTAAATTGCAGAATCCTGTGTTATGCTGTTACAGAAAGAAAAGTATTATGATACTTTTATAACATTTACATCACTTATGACTCGCACTTGAGAGGTGTCTCTATAATAAGGGTGAGACACATACAGGCTTGTCATATTTGCAATTTTATTTCAGTTCCAGGTGCTCACTACACCGCACTCCTTCATTTCTTGTTCTCCTAAGAATGCACGCCAAGTTATTAACAAATTTAAAGATTCTGGTTTAAAACCAACAATTGCTTTTAATGGTGTCTTTTTAGAAACTCAGACGTCACATGAACGCGAAAGGCATTAAGATTTGCTCTGAACTTATGTGAATGAGAACTGATGGGACGTCTTTCTAGCGTAAAATTTGAAAATATTTTCTTAGGCTTAGAATGATTTTTTATGCTATTTGGAAAAGGGGTGTCAAATTGCACCTAAAGATCAAAATTGATGATGAATTTGATAAAGGTCGTTTTACGCAGGTCGGAAAATTGATCAGGTACGCCAAAATTATTCATTATACTTAAAGAAGCGGAATATAGGATTTTGCGACTTCAAACGATGACACAGCTGCAGTGGCTGTAGGACGTGAATTTCGTCGTGAAATTTCATATTTTGGGAAGCTTTTTTCCTCTAAGCAGTGTGGTCTTGTTCCCAATTATCTCTGTCGCGGTAGACGTTTTAATTTTTATTCATTCGAAAAAGTACCTTCGATATGAAGTTACATTCAAGGGACATTCACAGCGTTTTCTTTTTCTAGCGACCCTATTCTGTTTTCTACTTTTTTATACCGTCTCATTTATAACACAAAAAAAACAATTCTGTATGCATGCATCTTGCATTTCAATTGATGCGCGCTTAAAAACACTATCAGAGCAGCTGACAGCAGTTAATATCACTTTGTCTTTGTTATTCCCTTATTGCGCTAGAGTCCCTTCAGTGCTGCTAAAAAGCTTCCGTTTGAACACCTGTGTTGTCTGTAGTGTATAGGTTAGGAAAGCGAACTGAATTTCATCCTTGAGGTAAGAGTTTAAATTTCCACATGATAAGCAGTTCCAGTCGCCACTTTGTACAGAATGGATAATTTAAGCCTATATTAAATTACCCTTTAGTGACTTTTGCTTGCCAGCTAAGGAGCTCATGTTACTTGCACCTCAAAAATAATTAAGGCCCTATTGTGGCGGAAAATTTTTCCCGCTCATCGAGTTCTTTAGGACGGAAACGAGCTGAACTCACAACAGATTTCTTGCGAGCGCTCGAGATATTGGGACGCTCGGAAACTGGGCGTCCACCTTCTAGTAGGTAACATATGCAAACAAAAAGTTTTGGCAGTTGTGATCATTTCTTCTCAGAAAACCATATGAACTCACTAGTAATGAGCACTTTACGTTTCAATGGGCCTCCGTTTCCGCGTTGGATATCAAAACTCTGGTTGAATCAAACGATTACATTTCGACACATTCTGCTCAAAATGCTCAAATTTTTGACTTTGACTGGATTTCGAAACGAAACTGAAACCTAATTTTTTCTGGACAATTCAGCTTTGAAGAATAGCATGCCGTTATATCATCAAATTTCACATTTTATACGTTTCTCTACATCGTTTAATTACATGCAGACGCACCAAAGTATTAGGACCGCAATCTGGATCTAATATAATGTTCAACTAATGAGGAATATATGCAGAAACTGCTGCTACAGTTTGAAATTTCTTACATATAATGTCTTATTTGTCGTAGTCGAAGCTAAATTTCACAAGAAAAATTTACAATTGCAATTATAGATTGCATTTGGAAATTTTGATTCTCAAATTTATATTTACTTTTTTAAGCCATATAGCTCTAAAACTTGAATGAATCAAGTCAATTCAGATAAGGAAATAATTTTTTCTCCGTTCTCTAGCTTACTTATAAGTTCCTATTCATTAGAAAACAGTTTGAGCTCCGTCATAAAACATTGGTGAGTTATTTTGTTTTTTGTAGTTTTGAAAAACACGCTTTGGTGAGGGCAATTTTCACAGAGCACCTGTGCTTTCCTGACCGGTCTCGTGGCATTCACTTAACATATTTACGCTAGAACATGAACGCTATCGACCGTAGTGCGTTGTGTTCTCTTTGGCAGGTAGTTCGAGGCGCTGCTTGCATTCGAACATCGAACATCATTGTTACATGCATTCGAACATCGAACATCTAACATCATTGTTGCATGCATTCGGACATCGAACATCGAACATCATTGTTGCATGCATTCGAACATCGAACATCTAACATCATTGTTGCATGCATTCGAACATCGTACAGCAGTTTCACAACAATGAGCAGCGTACACACTGTACACTGTCTGCAGGTGTAACGTTATTTCACAGATATACCTGCACGAGTACGTGTATGTTTTTTGTACATTTGTATGTGAATATCAAATAAAGTTATTCTTATCATTTTTGTGAATACCATCAATTTTACGAATAGGCTGTGTGCCGCGCACTCCCGTGTGTGAGTTTGTAGTAATTTTAACTCTCTTCCAACAAAATTATTTCTGCTGTGAAACTGCATTTCACTTTCGAGAATCTAGAAGCATTCTTATTAAAAGGGACCGTAAGGTCGTTTTATCGATAAAGGATTAAGGCTAAACTTGTGAAAAAGAAAACTAAGAAGTCGCCTTTCTTTTTTCCTTCGAGTAAAAGATGAGTCCGTGATATCAGCTAGAGCAGTTGGAGTGTGCTGAATTCACTTGCCTCAGCTCTTGGAAAGAAGAAACTAGAAGTTCAGGAGCAGACCATAAATGCTTCATGTCTGGCTCTAGTGAGACGAAAATATGCGTTCACTGCCTGTAATGCCGTGCGGTGTTTGGGGGAAATTTGAGTCAATAGATCAGCGGCTACTCCATTCAATTCACCTGAATGTTAAAGCGTTAGTGTATAGAGCCAGGGATCGGGAAAATATTGCTAAAATAACGGGCTCCATTCAGATCGCCCTCATCTTCCTTGAAAAAGGGATGTTTAAAATTTTGATGTTTGATATTTTTTTGAACGTAAAAAGTATTCGAAATTTTGCACAACCCATTCATGTAGAAATATCAGTTAACGACGTTAAGCCCAGTGACGGAAGACAAATCGGGGGAAAAATTTCGCGGCTTAAAATGCAGCTACCGTTTTTTCTGTTCAGGTAAAGTACTCAGGTACCTTTTAATCACGAGCGTCAGTTTGTCCACATAATACCAAATTTCATCTAAGAAGTCGCAAAATCAGGGATAACTTGAACGAATTTTCTTCCCAATAAAAACTTATGAAGAAAGTTCTCTTAATTGGAAAAAACGTCCCTAAAATACCTCAAAATTGAAGAGACCATTTACATTGAAATTACACCAGAAAGGATGAGATGAAGGACATGTTTTCTATGTGAATTTCTCAGGGTGTAGGGAATAAGCAAGCTGGTGTTCGAGGACCTTTACCAAGCTGGCAGTTAATTGCGACAGCAAGGCATTCCTGGAAGCCAACCGAATGTTTGCCCTGCTCCTCTTGCCTAGCCTAAATTTACGGCTTCGAGAGCTGCAAGACGGATTTTGCTGTTAAGGGCTTCTGCTATTTTGGGTAAATTGAATCGAAAATTAACATCATGCCTAGAATCATGATTAAGTTTTAAACCCTCGTTGCACCAAATTTTTTGAAAGCAATAGAAAGATAATTCTCAGAAAATTCTGACAGAAAAATTTTGTTATTTTGGGGAATTGTGCTGGAGACGATACAATGTGCAGTTGGGGGTTATGTTCATTTTGGGGCACAATTAAGCGTTGACTTTTGCTCTGGTAATGATGTTTGCTATTAGTGGTTGGGTTAATGTAATGTTTCGGTGATTAATGATTAATAACATTGACACCTTATCCAAAGAAATCTGCATGGTGAGACTATTCGAAAAGTAATTATTCAGTAATTGTGGAATTTAGCGTTCGAATGAAATTTGGAAAGGCAGTCCCACTAGGGAAAGAAACCGGTCATAAACCATGTAAAAATTTACCTTACAGAAAGAAGAAGAAATTCATCATTTGAATATTTTCGCTATGGAGTTAGGCAATTGAGAGTGAGCGTTATTTCACACAGATATCTATCGAAACCAGGAATCAAGCATGATTTGGAACATAACTTAAATGTACTTCCTATTAATAGGTCGTTTTTTTGAAAATCTTCCTACGACATAAAAAGAAGTACCAGCGCAGTCGGGGACATCTTCAGACTTTGATAATTTTTTTTTAAATTCACAACTTTATCCCGAGTTCTGATGATGGAAGCTTTGTTTTCGGAAACTGATGCAATTTTTGCACAACGAGCTCCCTGCAGCACTGGCTCTTCTATGTCTCTTGAGAATATAACCTTTTATCTAATACATTGATACGAATTCAATTAACTATGCTGGAAATAGAAAGTCCCAATACAGCATGCAAAACTCACAGGTATTCCGTTGATGGTTCGAGAATCGAGGTTCTTTCCGTTGAGGTTTTCAGCCATTTGCATGAGGGAAATGGCGGCCATGATGGTGAGGTAACTGCATACCACCCAACCCAAAACACACACTCTCCATCGCCACGATCTGCGCATTGTTTGTTGTCTCACCCAAAGTTTGTTGTCACTGAGAATCTCGCGCAATTTCTGTAAGCAAGCCTTTCTTTGATAATAATCTCAGCCAATGGAGTCACTCTAGGTATAAATCAACTCTGAAATTCCTGTATCTACCTGACAAGTATTTTTAGAACCTAGAAAATATGCGTAAAAAACAGTGAATTTTTTCTACATCACGCATATTCGTCAGAAGATTCTTCAATCTTTGGTTTGATTAATTTAAGAAAAGTATAAGACATATAGTTTTGAAAATTGAGCTGAAAAGCTACGAGGAATTGAAGTGACGTATCATAAGTAGTTTGAATTTGATTTCAGAATAATTACCATGTGATTTTGTTAGTTTAATAAGAAGCATAAAAGTTTCATTCAGCTGTTTGAATTATTGCAGCGTATACTTCGACGAACTATTCAAATTTTAATCGAAAAAATTATATCAACGAGGAAAAAAATTCTGATGCATTTTCAATAGTGACCGGTAATTAAACAATTCGTTTAGAACTATAATAACAATTCACGATTGTATTTAGTACATGCGTTGTCCACTTTGGAGTTGTACAGTTTATGTGCTTCGTGTTCATGTACGCTGGCTTAGAATGGGTTACCTAATTTTGTGAAACTCACGATACAAAACCCATTAATTTATGTAGGAATAGCCAGATATTATACGTAGTTTATCTCCAAAAGTGCGGATTGTTATGCCAATACATGCAGGAACCCATCTTAATCAATTTCAAAAATGCTTTCGAATTTCAAGCGGCCTTTGAAAACGTCAACTATGCAAGAAACTCGGTAGCGCCGACTCCCTCGATACATAAGTTTGGTAAAAAAAGCTCAATACATCCTTCCCGGAGCCTGGAAAGCTAAACTCGGGGCCCTATTCTTCAGCAGATCCTGGGGCTAGATTGGGCACGGGCCTCTTGCATTCTTCGCGTGGCTCCTTTTTAGCTGTTTTCTCGAATCGATTTTAGCGAATGGAAGCAACCCGGTGAGCAGATTTTGACCTGTAAAGGAAAGAAAAGATAGGATGTAAATAACTCGTAATGGCAGCGTGCTGGTCTCATTTTGTCTGAGATCGAGCGTACGATCTCGAATATGGCATACAGAAGGATTTGTTTAGTTCCAGGTACAAGAAAATACGGTGCTTACGTATTATCGGGAGGACCTTTAAAAAAACCGGAATTACCTAACCTAACCTAACCTAACCTAACCTAACCATTACATTTGTAATTCCGACTGTCGGCAAACCAATTGTTCACTCGCATATTCACCTTCTTTTTGCATGACTTGACGTTACATTGCCAGAAAATGCGCGAGCCAAAGTAGAGCTTCATTTTGTGATTGTTCGGACAGATTCGTTCAGCCGGCAAGATACTTTTCTCCTGAAGGAACACAACAGCCTCTTCCTCAGTGCGCGTTTATTAAATCAAAGATCTTCATACTAACCAACAAACCCTGTGCAAAAAAAAGAAAAAGTAAAAATCAAAAGTCCTCCCGATAATACGTAAGGACCGAAAATACTTTCAGGAAGTGACATTTGCACCGATAGAATCTATCCATAGTCTCCAACACAATCACACGACATTTTTCACCAGATAAAAATTGAACTGAGGCCGGGAGGTAAGTTACTGTCAGTGCCGGACCCGACCACAACTTTAGACCAGCGAAATATTGGCCACAAATTTCTCAGCGTAGCAGCACTGCAGTCCTGCATTTTTGAACAACGGGTCGCTGTTTCAGTATAATTGTACACATTTTTTAGTAGAATGTTACTTTGAACTCAATGAGGACGCGTACAAAACAAGAAGACTTGGATTGAATTTTACGAGGAAGTAGAAAGTCACGTGAAAAATTGCTACCCGACGTAAACATGACGGTTGATTCACGATATAAAAATTGCGCAGTTTTTCCCATTGCCGTGGGCTTTTTTACTTCCTTCTAGCTTCTGAAGAATATATACCTCCCACATCTGTGAAAGAACTTTGCTTTAGACACGAATACCTGAACTTAGAATATTTTGTCCATGGTAATCTTAGAGTATGAAAATATAATACGAACAAGCATGTGGGGGCTTTGTTGTTGACGTTGTTATCGATGGCTAAATGTTTTTCTTGTCCCACTATACACTAATAGCTTAGCGTTGCTTGGTTAATTGGTCCACCCGTCTGTCTCTCTGTCATGCTCATAAGGATTTAGATAAGAAAATATTCCCGAGTCCGTATTCTGAATCAGCGAGACTATCAGAGAAGCAGACCGTATTGGTGATACGGCAAATAACATTATTCCATGTTAGATTTACCGAAAACAAGAGGACTTCTTGCGGAATTAATATCATTCGTACCGCCGTTTTTGGCGGGGTGCGTCTAATAGTCACATATGCAAGTGTGTCACAATAAGGTACGCTAGATTTCTCGTCCACTACTAGAAGGGTGGTCATGATAAGACACTTTAAGAAAAGTGGAAACCCACTGGAGAAAAGACCTCCACAGCTGGAAACCTCTTTTTTAGCGACAGGTTTCAATGTACTCACATCTCCCAACTTTCTATCCGTTTTCCACCTTCAATTTGACGGAATACTGTTAAGCCCCAATGCAATTTTGGCACCGAGCGTCTCATTGACTGCTGGATACTACACGCTGAGCCATAAGTTTCCAAACATCGGAGAATGTTTAGTACATATATTTTTATGGTCCAGATACCCTCTAAGATGAGTTGGACGAAAGAGTAGCGAGTTTGTAAAGATACGAGACAAAAATCATAGTAAGGAACTCATCACCAACGCCATCACAGGCCTAACTCCAATCGTCCTTACGCGTGTTTATCAACAGTGAAAAGCACGTAAATATGTGTTTTAGAAACAATGGTAATCCTTTAAAGCTTGTTACTCAAATGAAAATGGTCTCAAAACAGAAAATGTTTGTTTTTCTAATCTCTGGAAGACAATGGCCTACTCTGTAGAAGCATCCAAGGAGAAATAATACTTCTACGCAGCTATTCACATAGTCGTATTATTTCTCCACGTGAAATTCAAGAAAAATCTCGCATACTGAATGTCTGAAGCCCGTTGCTCCGGTCGTACGGTCATCAATGGGACGTGGTAGCGCCATAACCCTCAAGGGGCAAAAAGAACAGAAAATTAAAATAATGAACAACCTAACCTCGTTTAATTTTCATCAAAGATGCGGAGGCCCATAAACTTCGATTCACTTCGGAATTAATGAGCTCACCCACCTCGTGACGCACGTGCGTCACAGCCTCTCACCGAGATGCGTGTGAGCCCAGCATCTGGCGATGAATCACGCATCGCAGGCGCTAAGGAGTTCCGGTCGTAAAATACAATTTGCAACACGCGGCAGAGGCGGCGTCCAAATTAACCTCGGTGCTCAGCAGCTGACAGCTCCACAAGTTTTGGGCATTAATTTTCCTCAAAAATTTGCTACCGCCTGAGAAGCGCGCTCTGACCGCCCCACCAACTACAGCTCTGCATATTAATGGACTCGTGCGACCTGCACGGCTACTTCATGGCCGAGGTTGGCCGGCGATGTCGCATGTAACGTTAACGTTTTGCGTGGGCGCTTATGTTGGTGCAGACGTTAGCCTCGACGGACGGTGTACTTGGTGCTAGTTTTGTGCGATGTTGTTTCAACACCGCGCATAGAGAGCGCTGCTTTGTCAGGTGTCTGTACTAGGGTCATTAGTGCTTCTTGATGCTATACCGCAGCTGAAAGGTTAGAGTTTGTCGTGCGAGTTGAATGGCTTAAATCTATTCCGCGTTTTTTTGTTATAGCTTTCGATTACGAGTGGCATCTGGACCGAATTCAGTGAAAGATGCTTATTTGATGAGGGTTATCCCATCAGGAGAGGTCTCCACATCTCATCACCCGAGTAGCAGAGATCAGAGTCAATGATAAGAGGCAACGATAACAGGCAAGGATAACAAGCAATGATATCAGGCGGGGATAACACTGCGTTCGTCAAGGAAAAAAGATCAGAAACTCCAGGACTCCACCCCCTGCAGGAGCTGTACTATGAAACACCGCCGCCACACAGTTGTCAACATAATTAACAGTACCAGACTCGACCGTCCCTTGCAGATCACAAGCGTTAGCGTGCCGGGCACGCCACAGAGCAATACATGTTTCTTAAGCCCATTACTAATGGACTGCTGATGTGAATTTGTTAGGAATTGTGGAGTCCACTCGTCTGTGCCTCATAAATAATTAATACTCTGCACTGTCAAGGCTTTCCTGCTCAGGATTTCTTGATAAGAATATATATATATATATATATGTAGGCTACTATAGCCGCCTAGTCCATCTTATTCGGGCCCATAAGTAGTGTCTCTCATGGGTCCACTTCATTATTTGTAGCTTTTATTTTGATTGTACTACCTTGGTAAATGCAAATTGCTTAGGGTAAATAAATGTTTCAAATGATTCAATGGTGGCCGAGGTTTGATTGACTTCAGGATGTATCAAGTATCTCATCAGAGATGCAAATTGCGCGTCAGCCAGTGGGTGGAACATTATTACAACTGGGCATATTCCTGCCGGTCTGCGACACACGTGTGATAGCAGGACCTTCATATTCATAATATAAGCCGTGTATTGCATGATCAGTTGGAACGATGCATTATTCATTTCATCAATGGAGGTTTTGGAAACATTGATGACAGTCCTGTCAATCGGCCGGGTAAAGATTCTCAAAGGCACGAGAACTACCATTTGAAGCATTAATTACATTTGAATGAAGTAGTTTCTCCTTCGTCTTAGGAGCGGCCTCGGTCACTTCGGAAGAAGGTTGTGTAGTAGAAAACACTCATTCCTCACACTCAGTATCATGCCTCGCTGAGTTTGAAATGTGAAAATTTGTTCACGTGCCTGCCATCGTCTCCAGCTCTGAACTATGTCATACAAATCCGGGTTGACCCTATGTACACGAAGTTCATGCGCGCTGATGGCAGTGTTATACTTTGAAAACAGCGCTATTGAAAATCGTAGAAGTTATTTTGGAATCAATTACAGCTGTTACGATTACAAAATTAAGAAAAATACGAGTCTTATGATATTGAAATTTGAAGGCTCAGTTTTTTTATCACGTCGAAGTGCTGTATAGAGAGGTAGTATTATGTTTTTTGGACTTATGTATAGTCAAAGTTTCTTGTTATGGATCCGAGAACTCATGACCCATTCTTGACGCTTTTTTTATTTGCTTGCCATGCCTTAAGGTTTTAGCAATAGCGATATCAAGATCTCTTTGTTATTCTACCTGTTAGGTATGTCGCTCAGTGAGTAATGAAAATTTTGATTATTGGTTTCAACGTGCATCTCTGAAAATTTATCAATGTTAAAGCTCATTTGCCAGGTTTCAGTCCATCGGAGTACGCGATGGCGGTCAGTTTGAACGGTTATTTTGTTCTACGCAGTGAATGTCTTTTAACAGAGTTTCATGTCGTCTGAAAACGTATTGATTTCACTGATAATTCCGAGGTCAAGATCATTGGTGTGCATTATGAAAAAAAGTAGGCCTAGGACGCTTCTTTTCTTTTAACCCAGTCGCTACGCGGCTCATAAATCAGTACTCGTTGATTGCGACCAGTGCGCCAGTTTCGTCCCCATCGAGAATAGTTGCTTTGTATACCACGAGCTTCAACTGTAGCCAAAAGCCTCTTCTAGGGAACTTTATCAAAGGTTTTTTTAAAGTCGAGGTATATAAGGCCTATGGTTTTTGAGCTGTCGTAGATACGATTAACTTCTACAAAGAAGTCTAGAAGATTCGTGAGGCAGCAGCATTTTTCTCCGTATCCATACTGGGTATTGGTTTTCAAGTGATGAGTTTGTAGATATCTTGTAATTCGGACTTTCATCAATCTTTTCATGGTGTTACTGATGACTGACGTTAGGCTCATGGAGCAATAGTTAATGGGAGCTCGTTTATACCTGGTCTTGAAGGTGGAAGTGACATTCGTTTGCCTCCAATGCTTCGTAACTATTCCAGTTACGAGTAATCGATTGAAGATGTTCGCAAAGGGTTCGCTTATTTTTCCGCGTTTTTTTTAGTATTCGAGGTGCTAAGCCGTTTGGTCCGGTTGATTTGTAAGAGTTTAGGAGGTTGAAATATTTTTCCTCTTACACCGTGAACAAGTTGTTGCCAAAGTTTCTTGGATATCTAAGGCTTGGGGTTGATGACGTTGAGCGACTTCAGCTAAACCTTCTCGTGTAAACATGGATGGGAGGTAAGCAATTAGGGTTCAGGCTTTACTTCTGTTGGCTGATTGGGTTGAGCCGTTATGGTCGATTGGTGGTCCAAAAGTGTCTTTTTGCAGCAATTTGATGTAACGTAGTCTTTATTATCATTTCGCGGGCATCTGTAAACTTATATTTGAGAAAAACGAACAAGGTGCCATGCAAATAAACATCGATAGTATTCGTACGAATACGTAGAGTTGAAGTATTTAGCTAGTGTTCCCATTTCAACCCGGAAAATTTTTACATACATCGATGTTCATTTCAGTCGCCTGGGCCACACTGCTGTACTTCTAGAGAAATGTAAACGTACCTTAATTTCAGTAATAATTTGGGGAATTAAAATATGCTGTCCGCTGCTAAAAATTAACGCCAATAAATGCCATTGCAATCATGATTCAAAGCCTTCACTTCTGGTGTGGGCTTTTGGAGCGCTGGAGATCATCACCTACTCGCCCCACGAGCGTTAGGAAAGGAGGACTCTCGCTGACTGAGCGCAATAGAAAACTCTGACGAAGTCAAACTTTGCGCAAAAACTTCTCTGTGAGTTTTAGAAACAAAAGAGATTCGAGGAATGGACTTCTCCTGCTTTAAATTTCCCTTTCCTAGGGAATATTTCATTGCTCGTTTTTACCCAGTAGCAAAAATTTCGTGGAATCCAGCTGAGAAAGAAGAGTTATTTTCAGTAAGGGTTGACTTTAAGAATACGGGGTAAATTGATTAACCAGAGGAACATCTTTCGTAAACTTGACGGGAGGCACGTGAATAAGATCCTACAAAATATAAAAGGATTGCGAGATTACGGCGTGGAGTGACGTCATGGAGTGAATTTGTGTTAAAAGAGGCAACACTTTTCGTATGACTAGGAGTCTCCATTAGAATGTTCGTATATGAATAGGGCCTAGCATTCATGAATTATTATGTAGTTTGAAGGCTGATAATTTTCAACTTCATTGATTTAAATGTTTTACTGGGCGCATCAGCAAAGATGCTTGATCTTGCTTACGTCGAACGATAAAAAATGTGTATCGACTGTATAAAAATTTGAGGATTTAAGTCTTTGAATGCATTTCAAATATAACGTTGTCTATGTGCTTCACGAGAAGAAAAACTATCAACGGGTCAGAGTGAGTGAAATTGACCTTAGAGAATTAGATCAATAATTCAAAATATTCAGGTAGATACTTCACGTGGAACAAACGTAATTCTACACAGAACTTGAAAAAGTGGATATCGTGGAAGGAGGAAAAATATTAGCTGGGAGAGTAAAGAAGTAAGGCTGACGACGGAGAAAAAACTTCAAAAATATTTATCCATTGGGCGTGAACGGGTATTTTGCTCCGTACATTTGCAAACTAAATAATCGTGGAAAGGGGAAAAATATTGGAGGGTAGTGTAAAGAAGTAAGGTTGACCACCGAGAAAACGGTCTAGTAATATGAATATATTGTGCGTGAGGTCGTAAGCGTAAAATGAACAGGATTTGACTCGCCGGAAAGATAATGACGCGTGTGAAAAAAGATCACGGGAATTGCAATTTCCAAATATAGCTAAATGGTAGTGGATGAGCGTGTTATTTAATGAGACATTTTATACAAACTTGGGTGTGTATGAAGGAGCGTAATTTGGGTGTAATTCGACAGTGAAGTTCGAATACGCTAAATTCGATGGTGAAGTTGAAATACGCTAAATTCGATGGGGAAGTTGAAATACGCTAAATTCGATGGTGAAGTTGGAATACTGTAAATTCGATGGTGAAGTTGGAATATGCTATATTCGATGGGGAAGTTTGAATACGCTAAAAGCACATAAAATTGGTGAATTATGAATAGAAGTGAGTGCTTGTGAAACAGGTGGGTTGGCGGAGGCTGGAAAGTGGTGCATGAAAATACATAGTTAATTAAGGTTGGGGGAAGAGTGTTATGAGTAGTTAAAAATATCTGGAAATATAACCCGTAATTAATTACGGGAGTGGGAGGGTGGAATGAATACTTATAAAAAAATAGAAAAGAATAAGACGGGGATTTTGTTGAGAATATGTTGTAGGAAATCAACGATGAGGAAAACTAAGTCGTGGTAAACAGATGAATTGCTGAAAATCTAGAAAACTCGCATCAAATTAAAAAAAAGTTTAAAATATAAGGAAGGAGAGTTAGAGAACAAGCATATACCTCTAGAAATATTCTCCTCTTCGAATTTCCCTACTTCTATCATTCGATAAAATGAATGAGAATGTTATCTTAGTTCGATCAGAATGAGTGAACAGATTTGGGCAAAATAAATACAAAAATTCGTAACATGAAATTTAAAACCCATGGTATGCTTTGATATGAACTAGGAAGGCCAGAGAATATTACCGCTCTGAGAACACACAACTCTGTGAAGACGCGTTCTCTCGGGGAAGTAGCGAAGTTTCTAACTTATCAGTACTTGCCAAAAGTTGAGACCGAGCAAGTTGGCTACACCGTACACAACCCGAGGAGTAACGAACGCTGTTGGAGAGGGGAAACGGCCGGCCCGGCCTAACGCATATCGAGAGCGAGCGGTCTGACGTAAGGAGGCAGGCATAAATTTCCCCGAAAATGACAGTGCAACATTCTGGAAGAGTGTACATGCCTTCTGACATCGTTCATGGGTAAAATAATATGGGCTATGTTGAAACAATGTGCGGAAAAGACTAGTGTAGGCTTTAAAATGAAGAGAAAATTTGGTAGAAAAGAATTTTTTGACTGTGCATACATATCACAGTTGGGCGTCGCCAAGTTATACCGCAGAAAGGGAAAAAATAGAAAAATTCAGGAAAAAACAAATTGTAATGAAAATGGAATTCGTCAATGCACTTAACACTCATCTATCATGAAAATTATAATATCGAGATTGATGAAACACGTTTCGAAAGAAATGAACTCCTCAAAATATTCGAATTTACTTTAAATCGATAAATTTCATTATACGGATATTCATTTAGCGTAATCCTTCAAGTTGGTGAACGCATTCGCTGCTTGATTTTATCACAAGTGAAGAATTACTGGAGAAAAAGCTTGAATTGGTGGTGGGAAAGCTCCTTGGCACGGCGCTTGCCTCAAAGTAGTCTAACAACTAATTACTTGAATCCGATTTGGAGGCTTAGGAATTCTTCGAAGAGGCAGCCATCCGATTTAGGCTGACAAATCCGATTAATTACAGCCTAATTGAACAAGACGACTTTAAAAAAATAACGCCTGCGCCGACCAAAGACGCTAGAGTCAGTTCCAAGTCTTTTACACAGAACTCGTCCGACTGGAACATCAGAGCGCGCGGACGAGTCCAAGACGCATCTTAGTTCCAAACAACTGGCAAATGAAACCTATGACAACGCACAAGTCCGAGAAGCAAACGAAACCTGTGGCAACGCACAAGTCCGAGGAGCAAACGAAACCTGTGAAAACGCACAAGTCCGAGGAGCAGACGAAACCTATGACAACGCACAAGTCCGAGAAGCAAGCGAAACCTGTGAGGGCGAGGGAGAGGGAAATTGATTATGAAAACCCAGTTACTTACCGGAACGTCCTACGCGAAAAATATTAGTTAATATTAAAGTGGAATGGTAAACTTCTGAAGCATGGCGGCAATGAATGGGGAGAAATAAACCCTTTAATGCTGGTAACGAGAGACAAGTGAGATTACCCGTAGTTGAAGATAGGGAATAGAGCTACGAATTTTGGGAATTTTAAGTTTTAAAAAAAGTGAATGTTCTTTGCATTAGGCTGTTCATGGTTAACTTGCAACAAAGGAGATGGAAAGTTTCATCAATGGGTTGAAAACGTCATTTTTTTACAGTGGCATCCCGTTTCTTCCCATCAGGCTAGACAGCGAACCTTTGCCTGAAAAATGAAACATTTTAAATGTTATGAACAGAAAGCTATGGGTATTTTGAAACATTTAAAGCATTTATTCCCCACACGAATTATACATCGCATACAGTATTACATGGTAAATACAGCAAGTGTTTTCAATGGATTTTATTATTTTTACAGTATTTTTGGTCGAGGGTAGATTGAAAAGCTTTCTCACTCGTGGTGCTCAATAAATCTTATGTCTAATTTTAGTTACGCTGTATAAAACTTTAGGAGCGTGGGGGAACTAATGTGATTACACCCACGCGTTGATGTGCAAGGCGTTGTTGTGCGTGGGGGTACCGAGTCTGATGGTAAAAAAAAAATCTCGGCGTTTTTTATTTACCAGTGGATCGATGCTGCGAATATATGCATCACGCAATTGCAGGTTGAATGTGCCATTCAGAGCAGAATTTTTTAATGAAAAGCAGCCTCATAATTGGCGGAGCAGCTGCAGCTCGCCTGGCAGAATGCACGGCTACAGAGGAAGCTCTTCTTTAGGCTCACGCTGTGGCACCGAGTGTCTTTCACCTCCATAAGTCTTCTGTCGTATGCACTGTTAAAAAAACGCAGTGCAACATCATTTTCTATAGAATTTAGAATCGCTTTAAGAGGAACCCGATCTATTTTCTCATACTACACGGCGTTCTGGATCATTTGCAGTTATTTTTGCTCTGTTTGCTCTTTCCTGCGTTGGCGGTTATTCTCTCAGATCTTTTGTTCGAGTGATATTCCCCACGAAAAAAGAAAAATTTAATTTTCAAATAAGTTAAAGAAACTGAGTTCCACCAAAAGTACAATAAATCAAATTTATTCTCACGCAAGGAGGCATCAATTATTCAGCAAATTTGAGAAAATTACTTAGATAAATAACTTCAGAAATTATCATCCCACTTTCGCTTTGTATGCCTTAATCTTTCTTTCTGTAGGGTTTTTCCAGTTGACAGGATCACCAATCTACCAAAGTTGCGTTTCGACGCCATGAGGTGTCCTGTGTAACATGAAGGATCATTTATCAACTAGTAATAGACGACTCGAAAGATGAGTACAGTGGGTAGAATGTGACATAATTTTCACGGTGGGATCCCATTTCTCCACGAATATTAGTCTCATACTTTCTTTCCCATTCGTACTTTCCCATTCATACTTTCCCCCCCAAAAATTCATTGTAACACTTTCGTGCTACAACAGATTTTCGTATACGTGGGTCTGAATTCGGACCTCATGAATTTTTTAAACACATATTAATTTAGCCATATACATACATCTCGTTTGTCATTCAAATCTACTTTATATGATAAGATGACTGACAAATACATATAATTCCCCTTTATTATTGGATGTTAATCACTCAATTTTTAACTGAATTTCACAAGAAGTAGTCGTATCTTTTGGGTAATCTGATAGCATTTCACACACAAATTTTTGCTTCTATTTCAAGTTGTTCTAGAAATGGCTACTTGAAATTTATTTATTTGATTCTCGTCATAAAGGATGTAGATGAAACCGTGTTGTCCAGTTAAACATACTATTTAATATTAATAGCCACTGCTATTCTCAGTTTCGGCTACAGTCTATGCTTGATATTTTCCAAGGAAACCTTCTTCAAAGGAAACATTTCAGGCCTTTGTGCTCATAAAATATTGCCTATCCTATCTCTTTCACCGCATAGATGACGATACTATACCGTATTCTTTCGTGCTTGTATGACATTCGTTTCATACTTATCTTTCGAGCATGATAAACTAACTAAAAATGGAACAATGTAAAATGGCTCATGTGCTCGCCTTATCAAAGGATTCAAGTCGTTTGTTCGTTGTCGATGCCTTGCTTTCCGTGGCCTTTCGGGGATCAGGAAAAAGCTCATGAAAGTTTTTGCCCCAGAGTTACGAACTTTAGAGAGATTGATTATTCGCACGCATTTTGCTGACACCGTATGAAGTTTGTACATCCAACAAAAATTAGCTAAAAAGCCTGGTCCAGAGTTTCATGAACGAACTTTCGATGCAGAAGGATTACCCATCGGGGATGTTGCATAATATTCGTAGTAATTCATATGAAAACTAGACATCCAACTAAAATTGAGAACGTACACCCACGTACACTAAATAGTATTTACTTTAACGAGTGTCATTTTTAGTTTTTGATACATTCTCATTCATGATCGTTAGCACTGAATCAATTCCCTATCGTAAATAGGGGCCATTGAGACTGAACTATTTTATCGGAAATGACAGTGCAAGTTAAGAAGAAAACGCTCTACTTCCAGATCACTGAAATTTTTTTTGCATGCTTTAGGTGGTACAATTTACCAATGTGAGTTATTTATTTGTATATGAGTTGCGTTCCCGAATCAGTGTGAGAGCAATGACTTTTGAAGAAGCTGCGCGAATCAGCTTTCGTATTGTCTATAATTCTGAAGGAAAATACTAGAATCTCGAATTGATGAGCATTTTTCCCCTGAAATAAATAAATAAATCAATCAGTTTTTATTATATGCATGCATTGAATGCGCTGTGAACAAGCAGGGATTAAAGGAGGACTTTAAGCAAGCACAATCTAGCCACGTTCCCAGGCAGAATAGAGACGTCAAAGCTGGATTGGGGTGAGACAATTGTGAGCAGCGCTTACCAAAAAAAAGTATTTATTTAATCGGAGTGTGCATCAAACTAACTCATTTGCAAATGTAAATCACGTAATCAATTTGCTTAAATAACGGTAAAAAGAAACTAATGAAGTGGAATTACTGGTCCTAATATAGCGTACATACTAAGAACATTATTATGTTTTGAGTAAGTTTATTTTAGTTGAGGAATTTCATTGGGCATTTGTTGGTGTACGTAACTCATAAATATGAACAGTTATGTGTGCTAATAGGATACAGCACGAGACGGGACAACTGAGACTGTTTCCCTTGAGCCTTCAAGTTTCCCTCGAGAAACCGTAATTTTCTCCAGTCAGTGAAATTTCCACACATTTTTTCCCGCTTGTCTGTCCATTTTTAATTCACTGACTTCTCGCGAAGCATTTAAAATCCGAAGGAAGTCCGCATTTGAATTTAATTGATAATATTTATTCTTTAGTCGTCTCGTAATTTTTCAAAATGTCCTGCCAAGGACTCTCACATGACCGTGACTGCGCCTCTCAGACCTCGAGGGCGAGGTGCCATGATTGGCCCGAAGTGTTCAATAAATCAAAAACCGGTGAGGGCATCTCCGCTGTTCGATGTCGAAATGTACTCATTTCCGCACCTGCTCGGAAAGTTCGATAGCTGGGAAATACCGCGGGAAATAATAATTGAACCCGGATGGCATGCTTTGTGCTGCTGTCTGAGTGATGGGCGGAATCTGTTGTATTTTAAAGGTTCATTATTTTTCACTTTGGAACTTCAAACATTCTACTCTATGTGAGAGGAAACGGTTTTTCTTTGATTAGATTTGAATCATAACGTTCGTACACACATACTTGTATCCAACAGCTTACCTAGTACTGTGTTTTATTTAAAACTAAATGGACAGATATGACCCCTCCGTTTTAATAACCAATTGAAATAAAAATTTTTTTTGAAGTGCCAAATGACTGATCCTTCTTAGCTGAATTATTGAATTAAAATGTGAATGAGACGTTTCAAGCCATTTAGAATCAATTTTATATGAAGCTGGTTACAGTGACTCGAAATTTAGAAATTTGATCCATCCGTTCTTCTAGTGTTAGATTATTGAAAGCAGTCATATGTGTTGAAAGCTAATGTAAAATGAACAGATGTAGAAGTAAATGATGAACGTGGGGCAAGATTTTTAATGTAATTGCAATTTTCTTGAGGAATAATATATCTGTGAAAGCAGGGCGCTTCGTGAGGTTTTCTCATCAGAAGACAAATGAAATGCCTGCCTTTAAAACGTGTTTTTCAGGTTGTACAATTCTGCTATTGCAGCTCCTCTTCCAGCTCACCGGAGCTATTCATTTGAAAGAATTAATCCGACGCTATCTGGAGCACATGCGAAGCCTCAGAAATAGGTTCGGCTCCAATCGGAAAAAGTTTGAATACTCTCTACGTACACTGAGTGGAATTGATCTATAGTTCCCAATGGAGAAATTATAGTTTAATGGAAAAATTATGCTTCAATGGAAAAATTCCATGTGGCCGATTGGCATTTGCAGCTGTCATCATTTTGAATAGACGTTCTACCGGGTTGGTAAATAACATACTAGGATCATAAAACATTGGATTTTACTTTTATAACAAACTTTCATTGCATTCTTTCGTTAAATATTTTGATCCCTGTGAACAATATGCTGAGCAGAACTACGACGAATCATGATTTAACGTAAGCTGGCTGCTTCTGGTGTCATTTATATACTGTAGTGTGTCTCTTAAAATGCGTACCTCATTTTTGAAAATCAATTATTCGCGTAATACTAACAAACTTTAGCTCATTTTTTTATTCTCATCAAAAGCATGCCTCGGCCAGGCGGTTGTATTCATAATAATTTTATTTTACCGGTATTACTGCGGCTTAAAAAAATGCGAATTATGGAAACTTTAAAATAAGGGTGCTCATTTTTGCGGGACACTCGGCATATCAAAATTTAGCCTAAGTACGGTAAAGAAAATACCAGCGATCTGCTCGAGTGCTAAAGCCAACGCCTCTGTT
This sequence comes from Orchestia grillus, assembly GCA_014899125.1. Lineage (NCBI taxonomy): Eukaryota > Metazoa > Arthropoda > Malacostraca > Amphipoda > Talitridae > Orchestia > Orchestia grillus. The sequence continues at coordinate 59,347 of VOMN01114586.1, read as the reverse complement.
AATTGCTTTCCAGCCTTTATATGATGCAGAGTTCCTTAAAACCAGTTGCTTGAAGTAACGTATTCCGTTCAAGTATGGCAATAGTTTGCGAGCTTGTTTCGCAGTTAACTCCTCATCTATTCCAGGCTCGACACAGCCACATTAAAATTCTGATTTTTATTAATTTCCAAGCACGATAGAAGCCACAACGTTATTTTATTTACAGCGACAACGCTTCGCCACTGAAGCTTTCCTTCAAATAAACTAATTCACAAACAGGCGTCGTTGATTTACCAAAACGATTGAGGATTTCTAGAGCAAGAGCTTTCTCTATTTTGGTGCACCGCCGCCACGAGGTTCAGGTTTGCTCCCCAGCGGTGGCTGCGGGCTATTGACGGAGTGGTAAGCCGCTTCCGCCACGCAACTCAGAGGATTTGCCTATAAGTTCAAGCAAAGTACCACTGCGACTTCTTCGAAATTGAACACGGATGATTTAAAATGAGAGCAAGCGGTGATTTCGCTGTGCCGCGAAGATGTCAGGTTTTTCAAGTACGATTGAAATGCCCAAGGAATGGAGTTGGTCTAGGATAAAATTGATTTACCCAATTGAGCTGTTTGAAAAATAGTATGGTAGTGGTATAGAAGTTTATCGGTGAATCGGTTAATTTCAGTTTCATGTGAGTAAATATCATGCAACAATGAATTGTTGAAGCTAATCCATACACATGTACTCAAAAACTAGGACCATCAGATTGACTGTTTCAGAAGATGACTATTCATTCCAAAAATTTATTAGGTTCAAATTGATCGCTTAGCGGCTATTCAAAAGTAGATATGCTGATGAAATGAGTGAGGTTTTGAACCCTAAAAAAGAAAACTTTTCAGTCATTTTCGACTCAGATTCCGGAAAAAACTTCGAAAAAATATAACCTTATCAATTCCCACTAATGATGCTGACGTCCACTTTCCAAATCTACCAAATTAATGACAATTTTTATTATAAACTTTAACAGATGTAACAGGTGTAACAGATGTAACTAACAGATGTTTCATATGACAAATATAGCGTATGAACTAATATCACTAATTGACCATACATGTCTGTAAACGCACTCGAACTTACTGTGAAGTAATCATGTCCAGTATTCTACGCCTGCATGTTTGGTGTTGAATTTATAGCGTCCAGAACGTTCCGTTACCTCGACCGAGCACAGCGGTTACCTCGACCGAGCACAGCGGTTACCTCGACCGAACACAGCGGTTACCTCGACCAGGAACAGCAGCTAAAATTATGTTTATTTGAAGAGCACACTCTTTTTATGACATTAGTGATATGTATCAATGCATATGCATGCATAAATATATTACAATGGAATGAGGGGTGAGATTATTATGATTATACACCTTCAGCATAAATGAAATTACAAATACTGAGTAACGTTTTGTTGAAACCATCGCGGCTAATTTTTGTTAAAAAATAATCCATGTCTTACTTGGACATATCATTTTAATTCCCTGAAGGACATTAGCGAGCAGCTTTGGTTCATGCCAGTAAGCAGCGCTCTTCTGCTCAGTATGTGCTCGTTGAAAATAAAGGCGGGGGCATTCTAGCGGGAAAAGCGATATCGATAGTCAATGAAAGAAGTAAATTCCCCATTCCTGTGTTGTCCCTGCCAGCATAGAACTAAAGTAAAACGGGTGGATCACATTATGCTGAGCTTGGAAAAGGCTGCAAAAATTGCAATCCATTTTCTTGCTTGCATTTTTTTGGGGACTCAACAATGATGAATTAAGAGCTATGTTGAATTGGTTATCTTCTGACATGATAGTGTCCCCGAGAATTTATCGAACGGTTTTACCCACGAAGGAATTTTCAGTCTCTACAAATTAATTCATCGTGAACTATTACTCTACCAGTAATTATTGAACGTTGATAAACGAACTAAACGTTGATTGCGAGTTATAAGTTCTATTCGGAGAGAAAATACAATGTATTTTTAGCACAAAACTGTCATACAACTGTCACAAAATCGACCAGCATTTGTAAAAAAATTACTGTCTTCCTCTTCTAAGCTGTGTGACCGCATGAAACAGAGAATATGTGTCAATAGTGAAACATATTGAAAATATAAGTCTACGGTATTTCATGCGAACATTTCAGTTACTCTGACCACCCACAAGTTCTACAGATAGACAGTGAAACATGTTGCCCAATGAAACTTTTGCTCAATGCTTGACCCAACTGAAACAATTTATAAACTTTTTATTCAGGCATATAGTTATTCGATACAGAGCTGGTGTTTGAACTTATTTGTGTAAATGGCTGCCAAAAATAGGAGTACTCAGAACGCCATAATTTTCATTAACTGTTTTCGCAGTGAAGAGTTACGATGACGCTTCAGTGAATTCCTTGGTTGTTATATGCCGATATTTTCTTTCTCTCTGTCAGACCTTGTAACAAAGAACTAGTCCTTGGTTGGAGTGAAGCAATCTTTTATTTTATTTAGCATATTTACATTACATAAGCTAATTCTTGATTTTATTGAACCAGTTTACTGTTACATGGAGCCAACACATGATTGCAGAAAATTGCCTTTCGATTTGATTGGTACAATTTTTGATTTATCTAAGCCAATTTTTCCTGTCACTGAATCAACGCTGGATTGCAAGGAGCCAATTTCGGTAGCAATGATTTAACCCTTGGCTACAATTCTTAGTTACAAAAAATCCATCTTTGACTTATCTGAACGAATTCTTTCTTTCAATGTACCAATCCTTAGTTGCAATGAATTAATTCTAGCTTACAAAGATCAAACTCTTGGTTATAAAAGCCAATTCTTTGTGACGAAAAACATTCTTAGGACAAAGAAACAAATTTTTGAACCAAAGAGCCACTTCTTAGTGAAAAAAAGCTAATTTCTAATTATAAAAAACCAATTGTTGGTCCAAAGAGCAAATTCCTTTTGCAAGGAGCCCATTACTCGCCACAAATATCCTATTGCTGGACGTAATGAATTGATCCTGTGTCGTGGTGAGTAAATTTTGTGCCAATGAGTCTCAATTGGCTGAGCAAATTTTTCTACAAATAAGTTAAGTCATGAATGCAAGCAGCCAGTTTCTGGTCGCATTGAAATTTGTTCTTGTTGGCAGTGAGAAAGCTATTGTTCGAGATGAATTTGTCACACAAACGATCAATTTTTAGTCAATCGATGCCAATCTTTTTCTGATGTAAGAAAACGCTTAGTACCTTGAAAAAACTAATATACAGGTTACCACTTAAAGGTTGAAATCAGAAATGCTCAATGCTAATGAACCACGCCTGCATTGCGATGAGACAATCCCTGGCTGCAACAAATCACAGCACGGCTGCAACGAGCCGCTCTGTTGGCCATAAGCTAACTGTCCTGAAAATGACTTAATCTCGGTGGATAATGAATGGCCCCTTAGTAGGGGGGATGCAAACCAAACCGGCCAGTAATGAACCGGACTTTAGAGGCTCACCAGCCGCCTCTGGGACGGTGTCTGTGTGTCATGCATACACGTGCTCTTCAAATTATGCTAATTTTGATCATTCAAATTATGCTAATTTGAAGAACATTTCATATTATGTTAATTTGAAAAGCACTTCAAATTATGTCAATTTGAAAAGCACTTCAAATTATGTTAATTTGAAGAGCACACCCTTTTTATGAAATTAGTGATACATTTCAATGCATATACATGCATCAGTATTTTCTCATGGAATGTGGGGTGGGGATATCACTAGTTTCATGTTTGGCTTACGTAAGACCAAACTTAACCCTTAGGAGGCTATTCAAATCGCTGCCTAGAATTAATGGAAGAAAAATACACGAAAATACAGAGCGGTAACTTGCAAGTCCTCTTGGTAGCTGCGTTAGTCACGGCCGAATTACGTATAATCATCAACGCGTTGTCATCAGTACTGGCAAAGAAGCTGAGCGCGAGAAATGTTCCATGTTCACGACGTGTGTAATCGGATTAAATACATTCGTTCATTCAACTCATAACGAAATTACACCCGCCCAAATAAGGAGTTAGGCACATGTGAAATCGAAAGTTATGCCTTTATGACGTCAAATGTACAGACAACGTAAAACTAGTTAAACAGAGGGGTAGTAAGTTGGCATACTGAGCCTGCCAGGTACAATATTACTTATTAACGCTTTTGAAGCTGGCTGAAATTCTTGTGATCGAAAGCGTTCCTGTGCAATGGTAGTATGCGTTCAAATAGCATGACGTGGAAAAAATCATAAAACAAAATCGATTGCGCAAATGAAAGCAATAAAACACATCTAGTTAATCAATCGATTTGAGCTCCAGAAGTTTAAGGCGTGATTATTTAAAATGAGCCGATAATCTGAACATAGATATTACCAACCACTGCAGTAGAATAGAGCAGAAAGCATAGTGCATAGTTTCACATTTTACAGAGAAGTAAAGATTTCAATCAAGATGTGAAGTATAAACATACACAACTTTCCGGAATAGAACGTTTGGACGTGAAGTACCTACCTCCACATACCCGAGAAAATGATTTCAGGCGTTGTTTTTTTGGAACTTGACGCTCTCCATTCAGTAAATTCTAACGTTAGAGTTAAAGGTATTTAGACTCTAATGTTTCCAACTTGAATTGCTCCTTATTTATTCATTCATCATATTTAGTAAGCGACGGACAGAACGGGATACCTGCAGCGAATTGTTCATTGTATCCAAAATGAGTTGTGTTAGAAAAGATAAAAGTTTTCACTTTTCATGCAGTGCATGCGCCCTTTCAGGAATCACTTTTGTTAGGTTTTCGGTACCTTTTGGAAACGGAATTTTTATTTTGGTCATTAGACATGGCTGAAACTAACCTTGCTAAAAGTATATTGCAATTGGGGGAAACTCAGTTTAAGAAGCTGAATGTCAATTCAAGGACCCAAATCGAAATGAGTATTTCTTGCTCGAATTTCAGTCCAAATAATGAAATTTAGAGATTAATTCAAATTTCTGGGAATTCATTTGAGGTAATTAAAGGGTATAATTTAGTCGGCGAAGCCAATGGTAATAAACTTTATCCCTTTCTTATTTCAGAAGCTGTTTGCTCATTCGCCCCATGCACCCAAACCCCATTAAAACTCAAGCTTCTTTCAGCCCAATCCAACAGCTCTCTCTCACAGCGTCTAGTCTTCCTTGGACCTCCTCATTTACCACTCTATTGAACAGCGTCTCTCACGCCATTATTCTCGAGAATCTCATCTTCAACTAGTTTAATGCTCTTTTCACCGCTGCCCCAAGTCCCAAGGTCTTAAAACCGCACAAAACTGCCGGAATAATCGCACCCACAGTGAGAAATTTCACTTCTACTCCCACCATTTCCTGCGAGATTGCTTTTAACAAACCTAGTCCCCACAGTCCGTCAGAACAGTTGCAGGCACAGCACACTACTCTAATACTGATGACTTGCAACACCAATTTTTTGCTCGACTTTTCAAAGAATAAAATTGTGGAAAAGTAATGATAGTCCACTCTGGGAGCCTATGGCAATTCGATGCAATTTAAAAGTTATAGTGCCCTGCATTTTACGTTAACAGTTGGCAAATAAAGTTACTCTATGGTGTTTCCTGGATATTATAAGAGTTTCTTATCTAAAATACCTTTCACTGTCTCAGCAATTATTTATTCTGCAAGCTCAGAAGGTATGTACAAGAGTCCTTGTTTAACATTCACTACCGGAGCGGATGAAATATGTACTGTCTAAACTCACAAAACACTCACTCAATGAGCCTGTGATTCAATCTCTCCCTGTGCTCGTCGTACATTCACTCGCGAATTTCTTACCTCCAGAAGTCACGATGAATTCCCAGAGCGAAAACATTCCCCGGAGTGGCACAGCATTTAATTCTTCAGGCACACCTCCTAGCCCAGGGGCCGAGCTATTAGGGGTTCTCAGCCGTAATATCCGAGAGTTAAGGAAGGTTCATCAGCCACTGGAATAACAGCGCTCTCAGCCACGGCTGACTGCTGTATTTTGATCGTGGGAAGTACTAGGCTACAACGCCCTTCCACTAAGTCTGCTTCTTGTCTTCTGTACAGATGGTGTGATGCGTCGTAATGCAGTCATGGAATTGGAGATTTTTACATGTGAAGCATAGAACTTGGGTGGAAAACAAAGAGTGGACCACTTGGTTCCTTGCTGTTCCCTTTTTCTATTACAATCTAAATTATGTATTTCATTAGCTAATCCCAGCGAAGAAAATGATTAGAAATATGAATTACATGGTGTGATGTTTTTAGTGCAGTTAATTCAAGTTAGGCAATGTATGAATCCATTTCAAAATCTGATTCTTTTATTCAGATACAAGTAGCTTCTTTGGAAGATTGAATTGTTCGAAAAAATGCTAAATTAGGGTTGAATTCTACAATTTTTAAATTAATCCCACTTTATAGATACACAAAATTCTACATAGCGTTAAACAGTTCATGTTCGCAATATTTTTGTACTTGTTATTCGATGGAAAGAAGGCCAGTAATGAGTAAAAACGTTACTCAATAACATGGCGGTCCTGAAATGCTGATCAGTGCCCGAAATGCTGAGCCTGTGCCTAAAATGCTGATCAGAGCCTGAAATGCCGATAATGCCTGAAATGCCGATTAGTGCCTGAAATGCCGTTAAGTGCCTGAAATGCTGATGATGCCTGAATGCCGTCATGACTAGAGAGGTGCCTTCCGTCAATGCTAACATTCAATTACCGCATGTAATGAATGCCGTCATTACTAGACAGGCGCCTTCCGTCAATGCTAACATTCAATTACCGCATGCAATGAATGCCGTCATTAAAAAAAAGTTTTCCGACAATTTTTACAACCCGATGGCATCAACTGAGCATGTGTGTGAGGTGTGAGGGTGAAAAATTCATATAAATGACTTTGTCGATACTCCTTCGTCTGTATTCGTGTCCTTAACCCCTGATGCAAATTCTACGTTATTTTCTACGTCTGTATTCGGGCCGTTAAGCCCTGAAGCAAAATCTATATTATTTTCTACGTCTGTATTCGGGTCGTTAACCCCTGAAGCAAAATCTATGTTATTTTCTACGTCTATATTCAGGTCGTTAATCCTTGAAGCAAAATCTTAAATCTATCATATTTTCCGTGCAAGAATAGACCACTTTCACTTCTTATAAAATATTCAACGACGCTCTACTCTGACGTGTTGAAAATCTTTAGCGATCATACGCGACGAAGTTCTATGAAGAAAAAAGTGAAAACTTTGTGTTCATTCCGAAGTCAGAAAGAAAAACCCAGAAGCTATTAAACTTTAAAAATCTTTTCTGACGAATTGAAACGAACTTAAAACTACTTAATTATTGGGAAAAAAATTTACATTTTCATGTCGTTTTGAATCACAGAAAAGCTTTGCCAAAATTGGTTCAATATATGGTTTTAAAGGCACTTCAATTCGGTCAATCAGACTCGAATCAATGCTTTGAAAAATTATTTACTGCGTAGCATTTGTCGAACGAAATGCGTGTTCTCGGAAATAGAATTTTAAATACGCGCTCTGATTTTTCTTCCAGGTGTTAGAAAAGCGTTCCCAAATATCTATCCGTTCTAGAAGAAAAATGTAATGTTAAAATGCACTACAGGAGCATTCTGACATCGAACTGCCAAGACACTAGAAAGAGAAATATCTTGCATTTTATTGCCTGGAAGCATAAATTTGTTTAGTTTCTGAAATCAAAATCTATCTTCCCATTCACTTCAGCTTCGGAGAAAAAGCCTTAATAAAAAGTCGTGATTCATTCCGCAAGAAAGTAAAGCAATAAAAATTCACTTCTAAGCGTCCTCGGTTTTTCCCGTCAGTTAAATTCAAAGCGATGATATTTGAAACGAAAATTTTCTCCTTAAGCAAAATCAGTATGGCTTGAGTTGAAACCTAACAAACTTTACGATTTAACCAAACTTATTGGAGCAGTGAACACCATCATAACGAAAGCTTTACATGTAAAAATCATTCAATACAAAATTTTTAAGCCTGTTTATTCGAAAGGCCTAATTCTCCACATTGGAGACTTAGACCAGACTCAAATCTTGAGTCTATGGGTGATATCAAATCTTGAGATCACCCATATAAGGATCAGTGGCACTCTACAGCGCCGCTTCACAAGGCTGCCTCTCGTTACTCGCACAAAGCTAAACGCAGTCTTATCGCAAAAATAATTCTCGATTGTCACAGGTTTGAAGTACTCCTACACCTAATATGTGGTGAAATTTCGAGGGCACCAGCGCAAGAGAAAACATGGAAACGTGCATTTTGCGTGTCGCGGCAAAAGTTTCAACTTTGCTTAACTCAGCTGTCGCTTGCTCTTTATTTGAAACGAGGTTTATTGTTCCTCATGGCATCGAATTTAACAATTTAACACCCGATGGCACTGGGTGTATTCCCAAGAACGTCTGAACGGACCTATGAACTAACTAACGACATTTCGTTAGTTAACCCACTAGATGTGAATGTTGTACATCATACGCAAATGTATCGGAGGTGATAAACTGAAATGAACATTGAGTTGAGACTTCGAATAGTATTCGATGATAGTTTCGATTTAAGAGTTGTTCAATTCAGCATATATGAATTTAAGATGTGAAAGCAAATTGCATGGTTGTAGAATTTCGAAAAACGTTTCGTCGCTAAATCTAGTTTTATGCAACAATATAACATTCCTGAAACCGCTTTTGAAACTGGTATCAATATGCAAACACAAACGTTTCAATCGCGTAATCTTTTTTTAGATAACATTTGTCAAGTACTTATTCGTAACGATTATCATTACTATCCACTGCCCATGTCTCTGTTCACGACGTTTTAGCTGACATTGAAAACCTTTTTATCAACGTCTTTTCCAGCTCAAAACGTATACCCTTGGCATGCGTCATTCAATTGGCCTTCGCTTTGCAAGAGTATGCTGTAATCGTCAGCTTCTGCTCCCGAGCCAACAGAAAAACACGTGTTCAGATTCACTGAAGGAGTGCGCCAGAGTAGAATTTTGCTATCAGTCCTGGAGTGTCCCCAGTCTGTGCTACTCTCCTGAGCCAGGGCTTTACATGCTCTTCTGGGCCGCGTATCTACACTACAGAGTTGACTTTGAAGCTTCCACGGGACGATGAAATAAAGTATCTCATTTTTCTCGCTGCCGACGACCCCAAATTCCATGACATCATAATTCTGAGTCTGGACTACATCGCATGGTGACGTCGCTCTGACTCACAGAGCGCTGCTATGCGTGGAGGTCGTACGGTTGTTCGGGACAAAACTTTTTAGCAGGAGAATTTGTTCCAAAACAGATTCACAAACGCAGACAAGCTTTCTGACACGTGTTTCTATTTTCTTCATCTGATGATCCTGTCTGTACGGCCATTCCTTAAAAATTGTAGCTCGAGCGTACATGGCTTAATCCACCCATTTCAGGTTTTGAAAGGATCAGGACCATGAAAAGAGATCTTATAGATGGAAATATCCTGATGGCTGCTGCTTAATTAACAACTGCGGTTCCTTACGTCGTTTTATATTTTTCTTAGTAGCGTCCATGGAGTAATAGAGTGGTTTTATTTCTATCGTAACCGTGCTCCTGGAGTAATGGAATGGTTTTATTTCTCTTGTAGTCGCACTCCTGCAGCAATGGAGTGGTTTTATTTCTATCGTAGCCGTGCTCCTGGAGTAATGGAGTGGCTTTATTTCACTCCAAGTGGTGCTCCTGGAGTAATGGTGTGGTAGCGAGCATTGTGGTGCTCTCAATTTACTTTTAATTTAAAAACCAAATTGTAGATCGGTACATACCTAACAAACTTCCTCATTCATACAGTGCAAGTTTTTACATCTGAAAAAACGTTAAAAAATTCTACAATTACTGAGCTGCTAATGGAATAAAAAGTAGAAAGAAACTTGCATAATGTGCCCTAAGTAAACACTTTCAAGCAGTTTACGGTGGGCTCTGCCATGCGTTTTCAAATAGATTTAGAAGTAATCTAGGGGCGTGTTTACCTCCCGATATGTGAAGAGGTGCAACCTTGAATAAACGTTTTTTCATGTAAGCCGACCAGAAATATACCGACAGCAGAAATAGTGAGATTGAAAATCCATCTGCATTAAGCCTAGAATTAAGAATTGTAGATACACGGTTTTCGAGAGTATTCAGTGATTTCCACCCACAGAATTAGCAACATCAACTGCTCAGGAAATACCACTATACATGTGTGAACTTCTTCAAAGTTTCTGCTCCATGGCATATTTTTCGAAGAAAAACTACCATCTTAAAAGGAAATAATTTTTTCACACCAATAGAGACTTAATTACTTCTTCGTCAATAGATTCAAATTTTTCGAGAGGAATAAGAAATTTTGAGGTTTGTTGGAAGTATTATATCGGGTCTAGAAATTTCGTATTCGAGAGAGAATTTTGTTGAAAGTTGATGCATCCAAAGAAACATATCTTTTCGAGAAAAAAGCACATGTGTGTTTTTTGCGATATATTTTTAGATATAAATTGTATCGTCGACTATTTTCTGATTTCATTTAGGAACCTATTGTAAATTTAAACCGAACCGTTTCGGTTTTATGAAGGATGCAAAATTCATTTCTAGTCAAGTTCAAAACTTTACTTATGAAGACAATTTCCGTGAAATTAAAAACCACGAGATTTTCTATGAAGAAGAAACACGCAAAATCTTTTTTGAATTACAAAAATGTCGTCATCCTTTTACGCCTCGAATATTATCTCCCGCAAATGTAAAATGACGAGGCGATTCAGCAGCTTTTTTATTTCTTATTATTGAAAGTGCGCCAAGGAACACTTCAGATGCTCATCTGCTCATCGGCGAAATTCTGATCGTTGACCACAACGGAAATATTCCACGTCTGACGCACGAAGATCTCATCACGAGGCGGGGCGGCACCGCCAACACAATCTTGGGAGGCAAGTAGATTACGAGAATTCTGGCGATTTATTTCCTAATATCCGCGTGTAGGACGAACGCATCGTAAGGGCATTTCTTCTTCTCCAATAAAAATAACTTTCGATTTCGCTCTTTCGATTAAAAATGAATAAAATACTGAGTCCTGTATGGCTCGGCCGTAAATTATGATACCGCAACAGAAAGTAACTCGGTTATAGAACATATCGAGAACAGGACTTCAGTACCATGCGTCTCTGCAGAAGATGTTTTAAATAACCATGAACACTTGAATGTAGCTCAAATATCTACAGATCTACTGTTTAGAATAATTCTTTTTATAACATATTTTGATGCTTATGATGTTACGAACTGCATATATCTTATCGTTAGTCCTTATACCTTCAGGGAGATTTTCTTTACTAAACTTTATTTGACAGCACACGGATTTACCGTAATCGATGCGCTTAAAATTCTCTTGACAGACTCCGAGAACAAGCTGCCTCAGGCTTCTGTCCGAGAAAACATTAGTGGGATCAAAGGTCTCGATCTCAAGAAGGTCACAAGGTCTCCAGTGCGTAGGCCAAATTTTTCCCCGATGCCGCATCGACCCAGGGACGCAGCCTCGGTGCCGGCCCCGAGCTATCTTTTCTCTACAGACCTTGTCTCTTCAGCCTGCAAGATGATAGTCATTTATTCAACTCGAATGAGCTCAAATCATGAGGTATTTGAGTCTTATGGAAAGTGTTCCTATAGAAGTAGGGATAGCAAGAATTTTATTTGCTCAAACGTGCGGAGATGTGAATACGATGTACTTGTAAAATGTCTTTAGAGATCATGTTTTGTCTGAATTCCAGAGATGTCTGTCTTCACACTACCGTTAATGATCCGTATTCATCAATTGGGGACACCCGCATGGTCTCAAAAATCTTCTGCAAATATCTTCGGTAAAATCTTCTTGCAGTGGTATGACCTGATGATGACGAAACTCTAAGCCAGAAGAGGATACCAAGTTTGTAGGGCAGTTGTACCAGCGCATTAACTAAATAATTTCGCCCTTCCTGATATCATGGTACTTTCTTGGGCCAACAGCTTAACACAAATTTAAAATCTATACTAATTAATCAATTCCGGTTTTTCTACTTGGACCGTGGAAAAACCGTTGTGTCTGACTTCTCTGCTAAGTTCACGAAAACCATGTGGAATAAGGTATTGGAAAACTTGTGAAATTCTAGCTTGAGTAAAAATAGTATGGTATTCAAGAGACTAGACGTAACTCTGTATTCTGAAATTCTATAAAATAAGGTTCCATAACCTCAGGTTCTATAATCTGATTTTCCAAAATCTCATATCCCGTACTCAAGATTCCACAGTCTAGGAAGTGCATTACATGAGATTCCATTATCTAAGATTCCATGAACAAAATTTCCACAACCTCAGATTTAAATCCGAGTCTTCAAATGTGAGGTTGCGCAATTTGAGGATGCAGAGTTCTGTCGGGCGCATAAACCAATTCACTGGCCAGAGCACAACTCGAGGCTGCACAAAAGATGCCCTCTCCATTGGCTGGCCGGTGCCGTGGGCCAAGGTCCAATGAGATGTTTCCAGTCTCTTGCGCCAAATGGACCTCATCACTTTGATTGCGACCGGCCGATAAGGCGTCTGAAGAAGAAACAAACGAGTCTTCAGAAGACCGATGGAACAAAATAAACAAGAACGAAGATAATGATGCGTGAACGCCTAAAGACTGAAATAATAAGCATCACTGAGCAAATTGGATTGTTTTTAAATGAGAAAAAGAGGACAATCATTCGCAGCTGACGGTTTTCGGATGTGCTTATGCATTACTGCAAGAATCAGGAAAAGAAAAAGCATGAACCCATAAAATGGCTTACAAAGCGAGAGAAGCGTCCTTAACTCTCTGATTTATGGGTGATATATTCACAATTTTCCAGCAGACCAATTTGTAGTGCTTTGCGAAAAAAAAGGTTAGATATGAGTAAACTTTAGAATCTAATTGCAAATGTTTGAAGTTTTGTCAGTAACTGCCATACTTTTTGATATGATGTGGCTTCATCACCAATGATGTTTCTCATCCTGTGTCTGCCGAAACTTATTTTCTTTTGTAAATTTATATCACGAAGAAAGAACGACACGTCAGCGTATTTTGTGAGATAATACAGGATAATTATTTTGCCTACACATCATTCGGTGATATGATATAATCCTTTTGTGGTGAAAATTTGTATTAGGTGCTAATATTTTCTATAAAATACTTTTTTAATTCTTTATCTATCAGTGAATGAAATTGAACAATAATATCCTGTTGAAGTGTAATTTAATGAAAATGTAATGTAAGCTGACTTTATCTCTGTGAACAAAACGAATGCAAACCTCAATCATTCCTTTTCCCTTCCTGTATTCGAAGAACAACATGGGAAAAATTGAAAAGCGATTTACGTAGGGATCAATTTTCATTACCTGATTAGAGTACCGTGACTGAAGTAGTAAAACAGAACTCAGGCTGCAAGAAAGAAAACTTCTGGCCACAATCTTACACTCAACTTCTGAACCCAACGATTGCAGTTTCATGGATGAAGATGCATATCATTGACCAAGGCGCGTTACCAGACTTTCAGATCTGGCAACAAATTTCAATGTTTTTCTCCTCGAACCGGAAAAAATTCTTCCCACGTACAGGATATTTTTAAATAAACGGATTTAATATTTCCTCTGCCATGAATATTCGATGCGCATCAAAGCTTGCATTTTAATTTGGCTCTCCGTAGCAGATGTTGCAGAAGCAGGTACCTTGCTCATCTATTTTGAACGGGTAAATCCATTTCATATTAAAGAGCAAGTAAAAGCTTCCTCAGGGCTTTGGATTCAAGTTCGTAAGTCATTGGTCAAGAAAATTCATCATTATATGTAAGAGCATCTCGCAAAATCGCTTGAAAAATTTTGAAGCTCCGCTATGAGCGCTAGTATTTCAAGATTAAATAGAGCTATAACAGGAGGTAAATCAAGACCCTACGTCAGAAATGTGCCGTAATTGAATATCTGGTGGGAAAGATGATACAGGCAGATGAGCAAAAAGTGAAGCAATTCTTATGCGTATTCTTGTGACGAAAGAGAAAACTGAGCCAAGTAACACAACTCTGTAAACGCGCCTCTATTTTCTGAGGAAGGAGAAAGTAAATATTTATCAACAGGAAAATTTAAATTTTATGATAAAGAGCAAGAGAAATAGTGGAATAGTTAGGAGCCTCCTACCCCTCAGCATTATATTTCATGGCAACAGCTAATTTTGTGCGTGATGCATACCATTATTTCTGCAGTTAATACAAATTTATAGATAGGCAATAGTATGATAGACAGGCATTTCAATTTTTTTTTCACCGAACGCACGCGAAAAACTAATTAAAATTAGAAAATTTGAAAATTCCTAATTAGTGAAAATCAGGATCTTAAAAGTCACTAACACGTTCTTAACTAAACACCAGAAAATCTTCCACCGCACACGTTGGGTAACCGTGGCTGACGGCTCATACGACCCTCTCACAAATTCAACAGGCAACACATAACCGTGTAAAGAACATATAACATCCTACGTGCATGATGGGATTTGCATGCTAATTACCTGGTGCGCTAAATGCTAATTACCTAGTGCGGGAAGTACAAAGTCGCTGTACTTAGCCTGCTAAGCCCGTCTGAGAATACTACCTCCCTCTTCCTTAAGGGTGAAATGCTGGATAAAGGTAGAAAAGCACATAGCTTATAGAGATGATGATAATGACGATATAGACGTTGTCGAAGTGAGCCCATCACGAAAAGAAGAGTTATTTGTCTGGTATTTTTGGGATAGCATGGGAATTCTTTGTAAAAAAACACCATTTGTTGTACTAAAAATATTATCTATGCAACCCAATTAATATCGTTTTTCGCTAAGCTGAAGCAGTGCGTTTTTGACTTTAGAATACAGCTTGTTGTACATAGATTAGTTTCATTCAGTGACATTTAACCATTGAACAGAAGTACAGCGAAACAATATTATTGAAACTGAATCGTGAGTATAGCCATCAACGTCGGCCGCAAGAATGATGGGGTTCCACACTTGTAAACAAGAAAACCACCATAAGAAAATAAATTATCAGCAGTACCCGAACAGATCTTCCTGTTTTACAGAGTACCCGGTAGCCTCTTTACCCCTCCGTAAGGAAGTAATCTACCTATTCCAAACATGTTTCGTGTTATTGAAGACAAAGGAAGGAATTCACCATCGAAAGCCTTGAGCTACCTGACTTGAATCACGGACGCGGCCCCTTCAAAATCACCGCAGACAAGAAACATCGATAACGTCCTCAAATCTGAAACCTATCAACAGTTTCAAAATTTTCATACGACTAGAGCTTTGAGATACTAGAGCTTTCAGATACTAGAGCTTTCAGATACCAGAGCTTTGAGATACTAGAGCTTTGAGGTACTAAAGCTTTCAGACACAAGAACTTTGAGATATTAGAGCTTTCAGATACTAGAGGTTTGAGGTACTAAAGCTTTGAGATACTAGAGCTTTGAGATGCTAGAGCTTTGAGGTACTAGAACTTTGAGATATTAGAGCTTTGAGATACTAGAGCTTTTAGATATTAAAGCTTTGAGATATTAGAGCTTTGAGAATCTAAGTTCCGAAAAGAACGACTTCGAACAACACCTCCGTAGCAACAAAGACTTCGTGATTTGAGTATTTTAGGTAGACACCAGAGCCGTTTTTATGTTGCCCATCTAATTTCTTTTGGCTTTTCGAACTGCTCACTCAATTCGCACGGCAGATCGTTATGAAATATTTACGAGTATTGACCCCGATATAAATCATTCGAATTCACTGATCCTTGATTTGAATGATGTATCCTGCCGTCGGTATTTAACATATATGAATTTCAAAATCTGTAATAATAATGATTTATCTATTCGTTTTTGGAGTTGTAGATCGTACGTTATAATTATAAGTTCGATATATTGTTCACTTACCATAAGCTGGCTCAATACCATATTAAAATGTATGACAAATATAAATACTTTCTTATCACTCCAGTCCCTGCGAACTAATGAAAAACACAGTTGTAGGGTACGAATCTATATCTCTGATTATTTAAAATAAAAAATTATATCAGCAGCAGCAATAAAAGTTAAGAATATAGAAACCCTGTTTTTTGAAAGAAAGAAGAGTACAAAACGTTTACGTTTTGGAATGAGCTACCGATTTCTCCAAGGCAATTCAAATGTATTCAATTATAAGCAAAACTGGACAATTAAATCTCTCAATGTATCTCAATATGATGAGGCACATATTGTGGAGGGATTTTAACTATAATCTTCTTAATTCAGAAAACTGTGACTCAGCTCTGAAATTATTAAATTTCGTACAATCAGAATCATTTCTAGATGTAATTTCTGAGCCAGATAGGGTGACCCTTGAATGCACCACAATATTAGATAGCTTCTTCGGAGCTGTACCGACTTACATCTTCGCGAGAATATTAGCCTCGGATGCATCCGATCGATATATCTAATAAATTAAATATTTCCCTGCAGAAAATGACCAAAAACTTTACCCAATTCGGTCCCCAAGATCGTGTCACCTGGAGTACAAATAAATTAAACTTCCTTATTATTCACGCGTCAAATCCTACCATTGTATGCTCTTTGCAGGCACTAAATTTTAGAATTCCGTTCCTCCAAACGTACATCAAAATACCTCATTTAAATAATCTACGGCTAATTTTGAGGTTTACCTTTCCTCGCTGTATTGAAGGAATGTTCTTACGTCTGTGTTTGCCGATCTACGTAGATATATACTCATACATATAGGTGTATGTATGTATGTATGTACGTTGTCTTTCACTTCAATCGCTCACTCACACCATGAGTGTACCTAAATTTGTAATTTTAAGCTATTCATTCCGGTATTTTCACTTTTTTATTTACGCTTAACCTTGAGTTGTTCATTACTACAAATTAATGCGCCTTAAATTAAAAATCCTAATCTCCATACATATATGGTTGTCCTGGAAGCCTGAATTTGAGCTCAATTGGGCGCACAAGTGCTGTATATTCGGATTCGAGTTATTTTATCATATCTCATTTGATTGTATTGCTACATCCTGTGTAAATTACTTGAGAGAAATGAATGTTTCAAATGTTCCAAATATTTCAAATGAATTATGTCGATGAACATGGCTTAAAGAAGTTATTCATCAAGATAGAGGCACATGGTACAATCTGAGACGAGATTTCGAAGCCGTAATACACTGGTGAAGAATCTAAAATGAACTCGAAACTTCATTTGCGGTTACGTTTCTCGAGAAATTTGCTCATGACTGCATTACTGACTGCGCTGCTCTTGCATTGAGAGGAGATTTTGCGGGGAAAATTCAATTGCCGAAGTGACTAGCTCCATATCGAAGGACAGGACTCGAGGAAAGGCGCAAACCAATTGTGTCGGGTCTGGTATCGTAGATTTTACGTAAGTCACTATAGAGAGGAAAAGACTCACCTTTCCTAAGCTTAATGTCTAAATACAAGTTCCCATTGGGTTGAATAAATTGACTTATTTTTAGCTCTAGCAAGGCGACTCTAAAGGTCAATATTTTTTAATAATAAGACCGCAGCAGCGGCTAAGAATGTCTAGGTTTGTTTTCCTGCCTTCAACTCAGTATTTCTTGGTGTTGTAAACCATTGCAGTGGGCAACAAAATTTAATTTTTGACTTGTCCTTGGGTTAGGACCGTAATTTCACGCTTCATTGTTACTAGAGACAATAAAAAAGTGATTCTAAGGCTATGGCTGTGTTTCTGTGGTCAGGGTATTGAATTTTCGTACTTTCTTCAACATTATACCAGCCACATATATAAGCCGGTATAATACGAAAGCAGAGTTTCATTGGAATAATATACATTTTTTATTGTTTTGCAACGGATGGACTTAGGAAACAACGCATAATCGTCATGAATAAAATTAGCCGGCCAATCTAAATTACCTGTCGTATCTTGAAAGGCTGCAATGTCAATTAATGACAGTTCTAGCCCGCTGCACCCGGTGGCAGCACTCACCTTCGAAAGGAGCTTGAAACACAATGGTTGACTAATTCGTTAACCCGGTTACTTATTTCAGTTCATTATAAACTATAAGCAA
Organism: Orchestia grillus; assembly: GCA_014899125.1. NCBI lineage: Eukaryota > Metazoa > Arthropoda > Malacostraca > Amphipoda > Talitridae > Orchestia > Orchestia grillus. The sequence continues at coordinate 41,232 of VOMN01114586.1, read as the reverse complement.
ATTCTTTGAGATGTCTAAGTTACACTGACCATTTTAACCTGGCCTATTGACTTGTATGTCATATTGATTGTTTTTGATATGATCGCCAAATTCCTGAAAAATGCTCACAAGATTATTCATCATTCCTCGCTTATTATCTATGTAATTTTTAAAAGCTTAGATAAATTTTTCGCAAGTGAGATAAAGCACATCCGAATTTTCAAGAAGAAAAAAGAATGAAAATAACTGGGTATAATGACTAATTTATTTTCGTTTTCTCTTGATAGATCACGTAAAAATACTTGAAAATGAAACTGAATTTTTAATGCTACAGGCATTTGTCCTCAATTTTAATCCCGTTATTTCTATATATTTGCAATAGAACTTTGAACAATAAATTTCCGGTGGCAATTTTACGGGAAAGAGTATAAACTTGACATTAAGGAAACTTTTGACATTTTATAATGCAAAAACTGTTAAAATAAGTATAATATAAACAAGCTAAAACTCAATTTTAGGCAATTAATAATTTTTACACTATTTCTACTCCTGAAAACAATTGAGATTGCTTAATGAATAACAGCCCGGGGAATAATTGAAGCTCTAGCAATTTAGGCATTCTTTTCAAGTGACGTATGTCACAGACTGACAGATAACTTCAATATAAAAAAGTTTAAATAAATTTCAACACAATAAACGACCCCCTCTAAAGAAATTACTGAATCGTGTACATTGTAATTTATTAAAGTGCATATATTGTAGTGCACACCATTCTTGCTGGACACCGTTTGTGAAACTAATAAAAGGTACCCCATTGCGGTTGTAAGGAATGGGTAAAAATAAACCTAGGAATATGAAATTATGGCAAATAAGTTGTTTGAGTTCGTACACAGCAACGAGTCAACGCCGGCTGGGACATCCGCTAGGGATAGCCCGGGAGAATGGATTTTGGATAACAACTCAGTGTTGCTTGTTTTTTGTTGTCGACAAAAATACAATGCCAAAGATAGAATTTTAGGGGGAAATTGGATTTACATGATACATTCTTAGATATGAGAGCTCGAAAACATGTTTGTTACAGGGAAATTACATGTTCAAGGCTCGGAACAACTGCATAGTATTTGCTTCTGCTCGCAATGGTTTGAAAAAAGTCTTTGCAATGACTTTGAAATGAAAATTGAATGGCGAAATGAGCGGTTGGAGATTGAAATGCGTTTGTAAAAATTGTGGTTTATAGGAGACATTTATTTAACGGTTAAAAACTACCTCACAGTAAGCAAGGCTTAAGTTAAAGCTCCATGTTTTCAAGATAGGATTAAAACTTGAGCATTCGCTAGTCGATTAAGCTTTGTTGATGACCTTTCCAATAACAGTGGCGAATGCAGAATGTCATCAATGCATCGATTGCTTCTGCAGTCATAAATAAATCAAAAATTTCTGTGTCAAAAAGCTATATATATCGAAACTTGTTGTATTCCGAACTGCTTTACGTTTCGTTTCACAAAATCTGGAATTTACCCAGAAAGTCCACATCAAGCTAGTGATGCCTCTGAGGGAAAAAGTTATTTTAAAAGCAATAAGCAAGATTCATCTAGAAAACATCTAACTAGAGTTATTTTAGCCACGGTTGAACACAGCAAAAGTTAAATGCTACGGAAGAATTTACGTCTAATTGCTTCATAACTTATTAGGGGTGCACCCTCTACTTTGAATTGGAAAAAAATGCATTAATACATAGTCATTAAAACCTTATTATAGAGTTTTACGTAGGGTGATAAAACCCTGTGTATTCGGGGTAAATTTGACAGTAATTAAAGTCCTTTTTTCCAGAATGACAAATGACAGAAACGACATTTGTAAGCTTATTTCTAGTTCATTAATATACGCAATGACATCCAGAATATGGACGAATGCAAACCACTTGACAATTGGATGAAAATATCTTGCACCACAATGAACCGCTGCGGTCATAAAACTTAATCAAACTTTGGATGCAGCTCGGCGTTCTTTGTAAACTGTAAAACCAGTCAGGCACGAGCTGGGGCATTGGAATGGAACCTACGAGGCTGTGGGCAGAATAAGACGGAACACAAAAGATGCTTCGATTGAGTTCTTACAGCAGATTCTATTGGAAATCTGCACGAAAAAGTATTACAGGAAAAAAAAATTCTTTCTCTCGGATACTACTCTCTAGGCTCAGGAAAAAAACATGTGACAGTGAAATATATTGCACTTCAATAAATTCTTTTTCTACGTTCCCGAGCACTTTTCTTTTTCTCAAGAAAGCGCAAAGTATTTCTCGAGTGCGCTGTACTGTGCATGTTTATCTGGGCTGCTAAGACATGCGTCTAAAATCGAGTTCAGATTTTCAATTCTTTTGCAGTGCAAATTTTTCTTCTCAACCCAACTTAGACACGGTGTGTGTACTGAGAAGATTCTTGTGAACAAAGGTCGGTAGAAAATTCCAAACCAATTTAATAGGCTCTCTCTCTCTCACCCTCTCTCTCTCTCTCTCTCTCTCCCTTTCTCTCTCACTTTGGATAAGAACGGCGAACGCCAGCTCTTGAATTACTACATGGGACGCTTCATGTCAGTAGGACTGAATGATGCACAATAACTTCCATTAATTTCGTCCGTTTATAAAGTAAAGTTTGCCCGAAATTCTGACCCGTTTTACGTTCGGAATTTGAGGAAGAAATGCATCACTATTCGAATCCGCATGCATGCAGTGACGTAATCCAGCTGAAATTTTCAGTATTCATTGCAGTTCGATTGTAAGGGCGGTTCATTTAAAGTACGATAAAGAATAAAATAAGATTTTAGTTGTCCTCGAAAAACTGTCGCTTACTGTTCTGCTTTCTGAGATCAGGGTGTGTAATTTTATCCTGGTGTTGTGTTAATTACAAGTAGTTAATATACATACCTTTGAAACGTTCAATGTGCGCTTGATTTTCTAGCTAATGTGTTGTGAGGGCTCACCTAAATTTCTAGCTAATGTGCTGTGAGGGCTCACCTAAATTTCTAGCTAATGTACTGTGAGGGCTCACCTAAATTTCTAGCTTATGTGCTGTGAGGGCTCACCTAAATTTCTAGCTAATGTGCTGTGAGGACTAACCTAAATATCACAGAGGGTAACATGCCTTCAGAGTTTGTTGCTAGCTCTCTGGCTCCCACTTTTTTTCTTTCTCTTCCCCTCCCTCTCTCTTTCTCTGAGGTCGGCAATAGGTGTTTGCATTTCGTAATTATTTTTTTATTTGTAATTAATTATTAGTTTCTTCTTCCTCTCAAAAAAAGCTTTGTCATGTTGATCGACTCTGCCGCTTTTTTTAGAGATTCTCCCAGTCTGTGGAAAATTTCAAAACGTCGACTTCCACCTCCTGGCTCTGTCACTCTTGATCGTTCGTTAGGAACACATTTACGGTAATGTTTAATGTGGTTACATATTTTTCACAGATTGGTTTTGAGGTTTCATTTGATGCGAGCCATAATTCACCAGCTTTGTATGCCAATAGTTTAAAACCATTTATGATTTTCTTGGGCGTATATTTCGACATACAGCCCCATTATAAGTCAATTAAAGTTCGCTGTTGCGGTTGCTGTCGTGTGAAGAATGATGCTCTGTTGCTACAGATATTACTGGGCATCCATTGTAACTCGCGGGACGATGTGTCTCGTGAATTTACAGTGTTGTCAGCATGAAATTATGTAAACCTAAGCCCTACGGTAATAATGTAGATCAGACAACCCTAATGCCTAAAATATTCTGCAACTGCAATTGTTTCTGCTTTAATCCTTACAGCAAAGTGGATCTAATTCTAAATCACCGAATAATACGTAAGAATATACGCGGACTCCTCGTTCCGTTACATTACTCCATCCTAACGATAGCTCTAAAATTGGAAGTCAATAATTCGCACGGTTTAACTTAGCTGCATTACCAAAAACCCTGGATTGGGGCATTAGGAAAGTTCAACGCTTAATTTGCACCGAGCGGGAGCACCTGACGCGCTCGCTAATGGACCCGAGTGCAAATGCGACCATTTGCGAGGAGTGCGAGCTATGCACGGCTGCTCGCAAATGGAAGTCTCGAGGTTTGTCTCGCAGGGAACTTCCTGTCAAAATCTTCTTATTTGGCACGTGCTTCACGAGGCAAAGAAGCGAGCCGGCAAGAAATCCGGCGGGCTCAGCGCTCGAATGGAAAACAGCGTTGGCAAGAGACAGCGTTAATGCGACGCAAGTCTTACGGTTGTCTCCAAAGGCTTTGATTTCACGTAAAAAATCGCTTGCGAATGTTGATTCGCATCCGTGTTGTAAAAAGGGCGGTCTGAAAGAGCACCTGAAATAGAAATTAGCTTAAAGCTATTTAAATTTCATGGAGTCTATGCTAGGTAATGATTAAATGGCCGGACAATTTCCTCTCACGTGAGAGTCAGGGTTGTGGGTTCACAGTTCCGAAGAGAAAAATAAGGAAAAGCAAGAAAAACCTGTACATAACGAGAGTTTCTTGGCTCCTCAATCAGAGAACAACAAAAGACCGGCTGCTGGTGATGGAAGAGACCTTTGACAGCTTCTGTCATGTTATATTATAACACGCCCAGCTTATACGAATAAGTTTTTATATTCGTGAAGGGAGGAATCATATTTTCTTTTATGTATTGATTATTGGAGACCAAGGAAAATCTTCTAGACCTTCAAGCGAAGTTCGAAAACCAACCTGTCCTCAGATGTACTCATCATATAAATAGCAGTAGCATAGATACCAGCAAATAATAACCCAGACTGCCTTGCACTGCAAGAAAAGGGAGCATATAATATGGACTATGAAGAACGGGGAATTTACTTTTAGATAGAAGTAAATCCTTCAGAGTGACGCATTCCGATAACTTGTTGGTGCAAGTTTAGGCTGTAACGTACAACTGCGATAGTTTATCTCTTGGTTTATTTCAGTAATTCTCAACATGGCATTTAGTTGGACGGTGAATGTTTTTCTTGAGGAAGTCTCAGAAATCCAGGAGTTTAAAGCTAGAATTGCTAAAATTTTCATTGGTCTTTGAAATGCGCAATAAATTGGACTGGCAATACCAACATCGAAACATACCTTCATTCATTTCATGCATTTTGCCCATAAAACATAGCAAACAAGCGGAAATACCTATTCTACAATCCTTGATACACGTTCTAGCCAGAATACGAAAGCTTGTGTTAGACGACGCATGCGTGGTCTATACTCGGGCAAACCGTCGATGCTGGAGTAATATTTTTCGTTTGTCAGAGACTATGGATGAATTTATGCAAGAACGAGTTTCAGCTTTTATTAAAGCGCTTGAATTCAGCTGACGACTCCTTGAATATTCAAGAAGCATTTGTGCTGTAAACACGCGAAGCATTTTTGGTCGTGTCAAGCCATACAATGGCAACACGATGCCCACAACTCGTCCATCGAAGTGAATAATATCAGGCTAACGATATGAGAGGAGCTCCGTTGCAATGACGAATGACTGTTTGTGCCCGTGAGCGCAAGACGCCGTAATAATTTTATGCGATAATAGTTTGTTCTATAAGTAAAAAAAAAGTTGAAGGAAGTTGCACAACTCTCACGTTGAAATTACGAGTAGCGTACCCTAATAAGGCTCAAAATAAAATGAAGTAACATGAATCCGTTTTAAATTTGAATATCCTTCGGTTATGATGATGATATCGTCTTTCCGAGTCCATCTCGGAAGTCAAGCGGAATGCTTAAAAAATGCATTATGTTATGTGAATTTTAGGATTTCGTGCTCCTGGAAGTTAAACACAGATGAATCCCATAATTATTTGCTCTGGAAGGAACATTTGAGCGCAAGCTAATTAAATTTTTAGCATAAGTGGCTTGAGCTCCAGTGAGCTATGGAAGCATTTCGTCTCCAAATAATATCGCATTCAGTACTTGAAAATGTGGCCCATTTGTGAACGGGAGACACGTTCGTACTTAAAATGTTTGCTTCATTAACCGTGAATATGTTAGCTGAATTTCGTAGAGGTGTATTAGAGATAAGAATTCGTGAGATTTGAACTGAGTGTCTACGCCTTGAAGAAACCCATTAATTACTTTGAATTGAAAATGACTTTTTAAAAAATTTACATAACGCTAACCACTTTTTTCTTCGTGAAGCCGTCAAAATATGAGGATTGAGCGAGTGGACTGACAAGCCTTTCTTTTCTTACTAATGCACTCCTCTCACGCATAATATTTGCTTCTCTATTAATCTAGGAGGAAAACCCTGATAAACAATTGCTTCCTTTCAAAAGCATGGCACTAAGCCACCGGAACTTCTCATTTAAACTACATACAGAATGTCTTGGAAAACTGACCTCTACTCAGTAACTGATTCAAAAATCATGCAGGGGACATCTTGAGGTTCTCTGCTGCTTTTTCCTGCGAATGAATTGTGAATAAATCTAATACAAAAATGAATTGAACATCCGGCTGCGAAGCGAGAGCCTCTTTCGAGCAGATGTGAAGTTGTTGTAACTTATGCTCGATAGTGTTGTCCTCCTTGTTAACGCTATCTGTGGGAAAAATGATGAATTTAATATATTTAAATATTACTCTGAATATTCACCCCTTGCGGCATCCGAAAGTTGAGGGAGAGCGACCTGGTTAGCATCAAAAGTAAACACCTGGTTCAATTCTCTGAATTTTGGTAATTATGTATTAAAAAAGTTTGGCTATCCAATGGCAAATATGTTGCTATGAATTGGCATTCAAATTTATTCATTCACCGAGATAGGAGTTTCCATAGTAAGGGTTTGATTGAAAGACGAGAATTTCCATAATAACCGGCCGAAGGAATCGAGCAGGGAGCTCAGCCAGAATCAGCCGCTACAGAAATAAATGTGCCGCCGAATTTCCCTCCTATTGCGTTTCTGCCTGCAAAGCAGCGAGAATATCAAGCAAAATTGGCTTGTAATGAGATCTTGCTGGCTGGTTGATGCATCATTTTCAAGGATCATTCGTCGGGTCATGAATGAAGAGGAATGATAGGGCCTTCGTTACGTCAACTGGGCGGTTGTCAACCGAAAAACTGCGTCTACGGAGACTTTATCAGCTATATCGAGGAAATTTTTCTGCGATTCTTCTATTTGAACGACCGGAGGAATGTTTTTCAGACTTTACATAGGGGCAACAATAACTGTTTTTACATGTCTTTCATAAAAAAACAGGGATATTATCATTTAGGTACTCTTAATCAGGACAACTGGAACAATGTTTTCACACCTGTCGAGTGAAGATAACCAAAAAACTTCAAATACTCAACCAAGTGGAGAGGCAAATGGGGCTATCGTTGTATCATAACTACAGGTATGCTCAGTCTGACTTTGCGCCGAGCCGTCGACATTTAATTATCTAAAATTTTGGGACCCCAAACGTAGACATTCCCGCCAGATTGTTGATTATAGACTTCACGTCGAAAGAGTTAGACTGACTTGAGAAAAAATTTATCCTTAGGCTTCTCCATCATACTTTGTAGCATATTACATTTGTACCTTCAATCACGAAACCTCATTTTGCTCACGTTGGACATACACTATCCGGCTAAAAAGTTTGTGTCAGCCTGAAGACATGTGAATGTAAATAAAAAAAAAAGCTAACCAGTTTATTGGAACACATTTTACACTGATACAGCTTTCATTGTATTAGGCATAGATTCTACAAAATGTTACAAACAATCGAAACGAATGTTTGACCACAGTACTAGCAAATGTTGAGAAAGATCTCCAACGAAGAAGGAAGAAATGTCAAGACTCGCAGCTCCGTCTTCAGTTGGTCCCATAAATTTTCAATAGGGCTTAGGTCAGGAGACTGTGTAGGCCATTTCAAATGAGAAAAAGATCCCTCGTTGTCCCTGAACCAATCTTTCACTCCACGAGACCGGTGGATGGGAATGCTGTCGTCTTGAAAAATAAAGGAGACAACAGGAAAATAAATACCAATAGCAGGGTGCACTTGGTCACCTATGACGTTCAAATAATCCTAAGATTCGCTTTAGTTGCTACCCAAGGTTGCCGAACCTAAGCCCGACCATGTGAAGCACCTCAGGTCATTACACTGCCTCCCGGAACCTGTACTGTCAGAGCGATGCTTGAAGGATCCAAAGCTTCATGGGCTTCCCGTCTCAGTCTAACCCTGCCATCTTTCTGGAACAAATCGAACCTCGATTCATCTGACCATAGGACATGTATCCATTGCCCTAAAGTCCTGCCTTTGTGGTCTTTTGCAAATAGGAGTAATTTCGTTCGAGTTACATTGCTTTGCAAGCCGAAGGTTTTCTAATTCTGGCGCAACTCCTTGAAATAATTTCCTTCAGTCTTCGGCGCGAGGGCTGGAAGAAATTTTCTTGGATTTTTGTTAGACATGCTAGACATCTGTTGAACGCTTTTCCGCCTGCTTGATATCACCAACCGCTTCAAAAAACGTGTGTCACGTGTATTCAAAACTTTAGCCCTGCTAATATAACCACCGCACCTTCACTCGGTTTATTTCCACTAAGAAATTATTTTATATACAGCCGTAAATCCTATAGCCAGCATTTGAGATACTTCTGGCGCAGTCCCCAGCCAGGTGCAAATCTATAACCTGTCCTTAGTCAAAGACAGAGGTTTGTTTTGTTGGCATTTGTCCAGCGGGGTTATTCATGCTTGTTGTCGCCGAGAGAGCAGGTGCAGTACTGACTACTTTTTCTGAATTTGCTACGAGGAAACCTGCGAATAAATAATTCAAATTATATCTACACTTTACCAGGGTGGGACACACTTTTTGACCTGGTAGTGTAGTTCATGCATTCACACCCACGCCACACTGGCGCACCGCCGTTTTAGGAATAACGTTGTTTTATGTCCCCATCCCTTAGCGAAACACTCCACCCGGCGTACTTAACCCGAGACCTCTTAGTTTAGGAAGCCAGCACGCTGTCACTTGCGCCATGGAGACGAAGTCAGCAAAGGTGGCTCGTGCTGTGTGTGCCTAGGGTGGGGAAAGCCGAATCACGCGTCGGTTAGGTCTCTTCATTTCAATTTTATTTCATCGGCCGTAGAGCACTGGTGTGAGGGCAGATGTTCCTTCAGCAATACAGCTGCTCATCTTTGGGAGCCACAAGTATCGAAGAATGTATAGCAGGCGATTCTCTAACGCGTAAATTTTTATCAATGCCAATTTCACTCAAATGCACGATAATAGTTAAATCGGCCACAATGTGCAGTTACACGGTAACTTTTCCCGTAGTATGGAGGCACGTCATTCATTAAAATGAGAAATGATTAAACGGAAACAAATCATGCCCGTGATTGGTGCCTGTTGGCATAGGACTTGGCTGGAAAATCTGACACAAGCCACTTGGCTCTTGTCTGTTGCCACATTTTATTCTGTTCCATAACGGCGAGATGGGTCCCCCATGGTGCTCGACACTGTGCTCTGACGTCATAACTTGCGTCCTGGGTGCATCACAGCACAGCTCTGATTGTTTTTTTTTCTGTACAGCACAGCTCTAATTGTTTTCTTTTTTCCATAGCACAGTTCTAATTGTTTGCTTTTTCTGCAGAGCACAGCTCTAATTGTTTGCTTTTTCCGCACAGCACAGCTCTGATTGTTTGCTTTTTCCGCACAACACAGCTCTGATTGTTTGATTTTACCGCACAGCACAGCTCTGATTGTTTTGTTTTTCTGTGTTTGCCTCTGAGAGCATCGTATCCGGTCCCCTTGCTCGTTGATTTCATCCAACCACGTCCTGATGAGCGAGTGCAAAGTATGAGGCGTGAACTGTGTTTTCGTTTTTTTAATTTCATTGCATCTACTGAATAAGAAATGATACTGAACGATTAGGATTTTTTTCTCACGGCAAGTACAACTATGTGTATCATGCATGAAAATATTGATCGAGAAACGAAATAAAAGGTGTAAATGTCATATTTTTGAAATACTGTAGGCATACAATTAATGTCACCTTGCTAAACATTTGGTCAAATACCACCTCAATTCGCTGGAAAATGTAAAATAGTTCATTTCAATGGAAACCTCTGAACACATTTTTATGGAAAAACATTTTTCAATTTCACAAGTTATCAAGCAAATCGCCCCACAAAAGTCACCAACGCATTATGAGCAATAAAGAGTAGTAATTTATTAAGCAAATAAAAAAATATGGATTCGTAGAGTATGCCAAACTTGGACATCATCGTCCGTACGCCACTGAAAATGCACGCAGAGTGCCGCCTCTTGCAAGCCCACACAGCATAAAAGAAATTCAAGTGCTTGATCTTTTGGGCCGAGGTGCAGCGACCATTTGAGATTTCATTGTAAAGTCCATTGCTTGTTTTAAAGTTTCTGATGGAACAACAAGAGACCAAGTTAAGTCAGGATAGCATGAAAATTTGAATTCAGAAGTTGTAAAAGCAGAGCAGCGCCATGTTAGATAATGAAATTCAGAACCCCATGTGTATGGCATGACCCTAGGCTCGATTATTCAAGACCGTAAGGCTGGTTTTGCCTTTACGTACTGGAGTAGCTTGCCACAACACAAGTTACCCTGGAAACAAATTATCTTAAATAGAGCCATACGCGCAACCCGAAATACAGTTTTTCAATAGAGTTGGGCATTGCGCGAATTGGCAAAAACTGTGTTTGATTCGAACTTTGATGTCACCTTTACAAGTGAACGACCTTCGCGAAAACCTTATTTTTGTTAGAATCAATTTACAAAATTGTAGGAAGTTCAAAAGCAATGAAACCATTTCCACAACCCTTTGCAGGCGCCGATGGCTGGGAAAACCTTCACCCGGGCCACAGCAAGGTCGACACGGCTCGTTACCGACCGGTTCCGTATCGTTGCGACACGGTACGAGGTAGTGCGAGGCATCATTACGACATTTTACGTTTCGGTGGAAACAGTCATGGAAGTAAGATGCGGCAACTGCCGACGAGCTGGACAGTTACGATTGTGGGAATCATAAATGGCCACCCGGAACTGCAACACTGGATAGCTCGCATCGCAATGCGGGCTGTAGGAGCCCCTCGGCTGCCCCTATGTACCTCTTATACACCTCTTATACACCTCTTATGTTCCTCTTATGTTCCTACAGGCCTGGAGTACAGTATTGGGGTCTTGCAGGTGTTGTAGAAAACTTTTTTAGACCTGCAGGACTATATGAAGGCTTCCGCAGGCCTGAAAAACTGTATTGAGACTCTCGCACGCATGAAGACTGTATGACGACGGTGGTAGGCCTTAAGGACTGTATTACGACTCCAGCAGACCTGAAGGACAGTATAGCAACGCTTTCAGACCTTAAGGACTGTATTACGACTCCAGCAGACCTGAAAGACAGTGTAGCAACGCTTTCAGACCTTAAGGACTGTATTACGACTCCTGCAGAGTTTATGAGACACTTTTAGCCTAGAAGATAAACGCAAGTTCAAAGAGCGTTCTAAAGGGGAAATTTGCCGGATTGAATAAGGAATTTCGAGATTGTAATGGAACAGTGAATTTTTGAACTACCTTGAAATTGTAGGGGAGCTTTCACAATATGATGGAAGAACACTTTTTTGTGGTGTGATGCATATTTGCATTAATGAGTATTTCGTACCCTGTTACTTTTCTCGACGCTTCAAGTGAGTATCAAATAACACGTGCCCTTCCATTCAAGAACGTGGCCTTGGAGTTACCCGCGGTCAGTTGGTCCATCTCATTTTCCGAACATAAAACCATTCTCTGACTTTCCGACGCAATTCTTTCCGGATATAATCAAAGTCAGATAATTTTCGCAGCAGTTTTAAGCGGGTGGCGCAGCAGGGCCGGTGACTGCCAAATTGCGAATCTCTTTTACACGTTCACTTTAAATGCACGTCATGAGAGGTCAAATTGGGCTAAAAAAATGAAGAATCTTCCGTGACAAGTTCAATGTCACCCAGTCAAACCTTTTCCCATGTCATTGGTAATTACCCATACTTTTGGCCGCCCAAGCACAAATTTAGCTTCTTAGTAACTGGTTTTCGACGAGGCGGCCTAGACGTTAGACTCGATCTTCGATGAGATTTCATGAAATCTGCTTCTGCGCTCGTGTGAAATGAGTAGCATTTAATTTGAGAGCTGGAGCGGTCTTTTTCGACCCTACATGAAATTCATCGAGCTCTGCCGATAAAAGTTTTCATTCCGGCTAAAGCCACAAAAAAGTTACGAAAAAAGTTCGGCCGCCCGGAGATGCACCAATCAGCCTCGGTCTGTAGCGACGCGTTTCTATCAAAGCTTTCAGAAATTTTCTGTGGAGACTCGCGCAATGAGGCCGAAGTCGAAGAAAGGAGCGACTGTTCAATGCCTCGAGCAGCTCTGGTTGCGGGATGAAATTGACCTCGGACGACACGAAAGCTAAGTAGGAATTACACGCCCGTGGGGCATTGGAAAGGAGCATTGGAAAGATGATATTGAATGATGACTTACCGGGCCACGGCAGTGCTATTGATCACGCACGTCTGACTTGTACGATGCTACGAAAGGTGAGATCCATGTTGACATGAATGTAAGGTTTTTCGAGATGTGCGGACCAGAAGGAATTTATTATTTTTTAGAACAAATTCATCGAAAATCGAATATACAAAATGGTATTGGTGTAGGTAAATTGAATTTTTTCGACGGTAGATTGAATAGAAATTAGTAACTAGCGGTGAGGCATCACATCCACTTTTCAAAAGTGATGTCCTGCCATTAGCAGCGTGTCTTCACTATCACATTCCTCTTTGGAATACGGTACGATGATGTAATTTTTGGGGCGTAAGATTAAAAAGCCCATATTTTATTCGGCGATTTTATCCACGCGACTCATTCCTTCTTGTGGTTTGGGCGAGATTTCAATTCATATTACTGATGTTGGAGCGTTAAATTAGTCAGATAATATTATATCATATTCTCCCTAGAATGCCAAAATGTATCCTCGTGAACAAAGGTGTTAAACTTCTCAAGATAAAATTCCCTGCCAGCCGCACGACTCGTCGCGACTTCAAATTTTGTGGTTATGAGCTAAATAAAACCGAAATTTATTCCTGTACGATGAAATGTGATGGATTCAGTCCTCAATTAATTAACCAGAAGAGCTGCTGTCGTTGGAAGATAGTGACGGATTCAGTCCTCAATTAATTAACAAGAAGAGCTGCTATCGTTGGAAGATAGTGACGGATTCAGTCCTCAATTAGTTAACAAGAAGAGCTGCCTTCGTCGGAAGATAGTGACGGATTCAGTCCTCAATTAATTAATAAGAAGAGCTGCTGTCGTTGGAAAATATTACGACTCGCATTTTTGATTCGTATGTGAGCATAAAAGTTAGCTCTAAAACTTCGATGAGCTTGAAATGCCGTCTAAGTTCCCTGGAACGAAAAGATGAGCAGAACTAGGAATTTAATTGCGTTTCAGTCTATCACTTTAGAATGAACACCATTTGAATGATAATTCAACTTTTAAAATTATTCAAGTTCGGGCCTTGGTTGGAAATGCTCTCTAGCGGACTTCGGATACTAGGTAACCATACAATGAAAAAATTCAATAATTGAGAGCTAAGAATACTATTGCAAGTGGATTTTTAGCGCAACATTGGAAAGAAGGAGGAGCAAAGACGCTTAAAATTATTTTCCCGTCAAAAGCTTCTGTTTCTTACTCTGAATTACTATCTTCGATTTGTCTAAATTTTCACCAGATTTAATTTCTACACATCTAAATTTTCCCGTGAATTGATTTCTACGCGAATGAATTTCATTTTGAATTAATCTGTACCCGTCAGAATTTCCACGCGGACTATTTTTTGTGCGTATGAATTTCATTCTGAATCAGCTCCTACGCATGGAATTTTCCCCTTAAAGTGATTTATACCGATAAGAATTTCCGTCCGAATTTATTTTTGCAGAAATTCCCTCGCATTCTTATTTAATCTGTTCGAATGATTAAAGGCACAGTATTGCATTTTAATAAATCAAGGCATCATAGGCACATTATTTTATTCTTACCTACTAATGCATACGGCACAGCGCTTATTTGTATCAGAGGCACATTATTTAATTTTAACCTACCAATGACTACGGCACAGCGCTAATTTATATCAAAGGCTCATTACATTTTTTCCTTACCAATGCATACGGCACAGCGTTGATTTATATCAAAGTTACTTCACTGTATTTTTGCCTACCAATGTGCGGAAAAAGAGTGCACCAAAGTCTACGGTTGTCCCACTTCATATCTCAAATTTTAGTTTAAGATTACAATAATTGGTATTCAAATGAATTTTTTTTCAAAAAGACGAGTTTTTTTACCGTGCAATTTTTCGCATCATCATAAAATTTTAGTTTTTTTATTCGTCACGCATTGCCGTAGGAATTGGCCTGTACAATATAATTTGATTTCGGTTTTCGATTTCATCGTGTGGGATGTTAAGCATTTTACTCAGGGCTTCCATGAAGGTTTAGTTCCACTTGTAATTTAGCACGAAATGAAGAGGAGTAAAAGCGTGCGCAGAAAGTGTAAAAAAGAAAGTAGTGAATTTCTTTGAGGGAAAAGAACATTCAATGAACAGTACCAATAGGTGATGAGCTGAGGGAAAAGAACATTCAGTGAACAGTTCCAATAGGTGATGAACTCAGGGAAAAGAGCATTCAATGAGCAGTACCAATAGCAAAGGAAAATTACCAATAGCTAATGTTCATGTTCAATGTTGCACTGCTCAAATTACATCACGCAGTGAACATCACACGAGGAAACGAACGGTCAGACAATATGAATAAAGGAAAAGAGTGCGCAATGAATTCTGTCAAATGAAAAATGCATACAAAAAACATTTCGAGCAAAGGAACACACAGTTTATTTCACCGAAACAGGAGAGCATTCAGTGAATGTTGACAAAGGGAAAAGCGACGTGCTGTGAATATTAAAACTAAAATAGCACGCGTTGAACGCGGTCGGTGTGAACGAAATGAATTTTGAGAGTGAATGTCACACAACATTTACCATTTTGGAAGTGAATGTCACACAACATTCACCATTTTGGAAGTGAATGTCACCACAATGTCCACCATTTTGGAAGTGAATATCACCACAACATCCTCCCTTTTTGATCATGCCGCCTGAAAACTTTTGTTTTCGTTCATAATATTGAAATGGAGTAATGAAAATGTAGGAAAGTGGGCTGCATTTATACCGAGTAAAATAGAAGAGCAAGAGTTCTACATTGAAGTGACCTCTTTCCAGTTCGGAACTGACCATTGCTTTTTTTTAAATACTTCTTCCAATTTACAGGATCTTCATTATTTTTTCCTTGGGTTTAACTTAGGGATGTTTCTTGTCAAATAACTGATTTCAATTCTTTAATGATTGTAGGCCTAGTCAATAACTAGTGTCAAGATCCGGATAACTATAAATGAATATACTTATTATCAAAAATTTTCCCCCTCAATGATGAGTTACGATTTTGACGTAACGCCCTCTGAGAGCGTCGACTGTAGCACATAAGTAAAATTCATTAAGTTTCATATTCACGAAAATATTACAAGCACTGCCTTCATGTCCTGTGTTATTGAAAATAGTGGTCAGAAGACAATTAAGGTAATGGGAGTAAAATCTGTTCTATTTCTGTTGCATAAAATCTTCACGTAAATAGCTCATTTTCCTGTGAGCTGATTTCTTTTTAAAACTAATTTCTTCTTTTGCTACCGCATCAAGTCTCAACTTTCTAGACCTCATTTTCCGACCCAACCGAACTGGCACAGGAAGGATTTTTTCTGCTCCATTTGTATAAAAGTTTGACTTTAAAGACTTCATTCTTCTATCTGGACGAGCTGACGCAAGAACAATTTATATTGTTTCCATTCTACGTAATTTAGACTTTAAAGACTTCATTTTTGATCCGGACGAGCTGACGCACGAACAATTTATTTTGTTTCCATCGTATCTAATCTTGATTTGAAGTGCATTTAATCATGATTTTAAAACTATCATTTTCCTACCTGCACGAGGTAACTGGGCACCAAGACTGGCAGACAAGTTTACGACCTCGGGAGCTTCGATGCACTGTTCGTTGAGTGATTGTTGCCCATCAGATTCATCAAATGGAAATGCTTATATCGACTTGACTAGCTAATTACAGCTCGGGTGTTGTGCAGTTGCGTCTGCTAGAATTAAAATGTCGAATTTAGTGTCTCCTGCTTACTTGTACCTGAACTTACAGTGCTTCAATCGCTTGTATTTACCTACGTTGATGAATTCCATAGGTCAGTCAACTTTTCGAAAATGCAGTCGTATGTGTGTGTCGATAAAATTATTTTTGTTAGAGTTTTTAACTCTTTTCTACCAGCGTAAGCTTTGATTTAAGTTGTTTTCCAATGAAATAAGTTCAGCTTCACTTCATAAATTTGCTTAAATTTTTAATTGTTTTGCTATCGCTGTTTATTTATTCTTTCACTTTCGTAACGGAGGTTTAACTAAAGTAGATTTCACTCTAACATTTCCTCTTTCAAATTTTTATTCATTAGAAGTTTGAACGTAACTTCCTCTGTCTTCAAAAAATAAAAGAATAGAAAAATTTGAAGAATTATACTTCAAGATTCAAATATCACATACAAAATAAAGATATTCGAGTTGTCGTCATACCTGCAGGAACAA
Source organism: Orchestia grillus (assembly GCA_014899125.1). NCBI lineage: Eukaryota > Metazoa > Arthropoda > Malacostraca > Amphipoda > Talitridae > Orchestia > Orchestia grillus. The sequence continues at coordinate 24,589 of VOMN01114586.1, read as the reverse complement.
ATATCGTACGCGACCCCCACGTGACGCTGTAACACAGACTTCATCATGGCTACTTCACCACCGTCTTCAAGGAGAGCCTGAAAGCCTACACAATTTCCGAGTTAAGTGACGAACAGTTTCTCAGATTTCCAGTCATAGCTGGAAGTAGGTCTAAGTATATGCAGCGTGTGCTAGGATAGGTTAACCTAAGCCCAATAACTTTGAGTGCTAGGGACAATCATTTTAGCCATTGCATTTGCAGGAGATCAGCTACCTAAACATCTTCCAGGAACGCATTCTCTCGAGCACATCGGACGATACCCACTTCTTCTGGCAGGGTTCGTTGCGAACGAGCGGTCGTTTTCAGTAAATCGGTTCTATGGGTGATGCCTCTGGCCATCAACGCCTGTTTTCGTGTTTTGGAACTCGGCAAAGGGAGGAATTTTGGACGAGGAAATCTGTCAAAATCCGTATCGTATGCTTCCTACGCGCTGTAGGTTTTGAACTTTTTGTATTTTTAAAACTCTTAAAGCTCTGCCCACGTTGAAATTACTTTTCGATGTTGATTTGCAGTTTATTGAGCAGTAGATTAATTCCCAGAAGGCCTCCTCACAATTTCCATGTCTTATTCATTGATTTGTTGGAAGTATATAATCAAACTATCGTTCACGAACACTTTATTGTATCATTGCTAGACTTTCACCTCAAGATAAATTAATTTAGCTTCCATCAATTGGATCGTTTGAGTTAGAGAACAAGGCTACTGAAACAAGTTAGTATTTTTATGGTCAAACTTCACCAGTATCTAAACTTTACGTCGATCTCACGGTTCAACTTGTTTGGGGTCGGCAAATTTTTATTTTCGTTCGCCTAGTGTTAACTCAAAAAGTTTTGTTCGTAACGTCATATAGTTCATGGAAAGTTTGATGGATGTTTGTCCCTTGCGCTGAGGTGCGACCCAGTCCCGCTTTTTTAACAGAATAACAAAGCAAATGTTGAATGCTCGAGTCCCTAGATGCCTACAGAGGTCAGCAAGAAAACTTGTCGCTCCGAAGAAAATTTCAAGTTTCATGCTCGACCATTTCGGAGAAGGGCAAAAAAATCTACACCGGAAATTTTTTCGCCTTAAGAAAATGATTTGGCTATGAGTAAAAAAATCTGGTAAGCACTCTCTCGTTTGCGCAAAATGAGTGTAAAAAGGCAAAAATCAGAGGAAAACATTAAAATCGCAGACCTAAATCATTAAATAAAACAAAAACGAACCAATAGTCATAGTAAATCAATCGACCACTCATTGTACCGTGTGGGATGCTAGCATTCAAAGTTACCAACTTCTATTCTCATTGTATTGTACTTTAATAATTGGATTCATTTTTTAATTCGTAATCAATGCAAGGCCTACGGTTATGGAGCCCGGTAAAAGTAAAAAAAACTTTGCAATACTGTTAGGTTGCAAAAAATTTCTTTGCACGTTTTATGTCTGGTATTTAAGTCGACTTAAATATGTTGCTATTTTTATTTTTCTGGAACATAATCTCTTATATCAGTACGCCATCTCTGTTCATTTATTTACGAATTCTTCGAAACATAGTTTGTAAAATTCATTGTCCTTTGAGTCAGAAAAATTTCAATTCATTTTCCCAAGGGAAAACTTTAAAAATTCAAAATAGAATCAAGGATTTTTGAAAAAGTGTCAGGTAAGTATAACGGTATTCATAAAAAAACATAAGTAGGAGTGAGAAATGATTTATCTTCAATAAACGCTCACATAATTCTCTTCTTAGCCAAAGTAGAAGCTGAAATAAGGTCAGTCGATTATTTTCGATGAGTAGATCTCAAACAGCAGTTTTCACAAAGTGATTAGAAACCAAATTGATTTGTGAGTTGAATTCTTGTCAAATTTGTTTGCCGGCCGGAGAGAATCCAGGCGATTGATGTTAGCAGAATCTAATTGCTCTTCCTCAGAGGTCCTCGTGCGATCGTTGTTCCTCTGCCAGGTCGTTACTTTTGACAGGTAACGAGTCAGTCGAAGCGATTCGAGATATTGAGACGCCACAGCGATGTTCATTTCTCAAACCAGAGACGCACGAAGCTCAAAAATGTGAAACCAACAATGATTTCCCTCGGGGCTAACGATTTATTCTCTCCTTGAAGAAGGGCCTTGGAACTCGTCATCGAGGACTTCCAAAATTGTATTTTATGAGTGTTTCGTCTCGTCAAAACTGCCGATTATCCAAAAAAGAAACGATAATCTATAACCGAACTTTGAGGCCTGATTGTTATTTACAAAATTGTACACTTCCCGTCACGCAACATAAATACAGGTAAAACGATATAGGGAAATATCATCTGTATTCCTTCTGTTTACGTTCAACGCTTTTTCAAAGAACTGTTTGGACTGAGATATGAATATTGAGATTGAACGATCGGAGTAATTTCCCTTGGGCGGCGGGCAAATTCGTCCGCCGAAGGCAGACGCTTTATAGAGACAAACGACTTCTGATATCATATGCTGCGCTAGCCTGTATTTCGGAAGCGACTTTCAAAACCGGTGGGAACGATCAATATTTATGGAGCAGTATTTAGCAGGAGTGCTTTGTCATCGCCATTGCACCCAAGAATTGGTCAATAGGCAGGACGTCGAAAACAGTTGACGAGTTGGCGTAATTACCGGTGACTGAGGAGCACATTTGAGAGGAGCGGAGACCTAAGCAATGGAAAGTTTTAGGGCAAATAACATGCTTTCTTGAGCTCCCAAATGGGAACAGCGCGAGGACATTAACTTTGTGGGACAGGAATATACGCGTACCAACTGTTCCTGTTTGGTGCGAATGGCTTAGAAAAGCAATGAATAAAATTTTGTATCACTCTTCGCTATGCAAATTTATTCATGGGCATCCTCTTCTAGCCGATCAGAAAGATAATCCAAAATTACAATTTGGAAAGTTGATGTATATTTAGAAAGTGTGTCTTCTTGGTTTTACCCACAGTAGCGTTGTGCTGAGAATTATTTTTCGTTTGATAGATAGTCAATGGACTTATGGCATATGAATAATGACAAAAAATTAATGAAATAAATTTATCTATCGGAAATCTTCAAAATGTCATAAACAAATAAAAATATAAACAAATATAATATATCTTGCTAATATATCAATCGTAGAGAATCTTGTGTCTTTGCTAACTTAAATCTCCCTATTTTAAATATAAGCAACACTACTTTATCCTCGAACTTGCTGGCAAAAATACGAAGCCTGAAAATACCTTGGACTCAGAATTTTAAATTTTTCAAAAATCTGAAAATCCGATATCAAATTTTGCTTGAATTTCAACTCGATTTTTAACTTACGAAGATTGTCTTGCTTTAAATCTCATTTTTGGAGAGTCTGAGTGAGCTAGGGAAGACAAGCATCATGCTGGGGCAGCGGTAACATGCATAGAAGACACGGAGCTGATTTGCTTCTTTTTACGCCTCTGATTGACAACAAAACATCAGATGCTTGCAGCTCTGCAGGTCGCTGTTACTGTGGCCTGCGAGTTTGTCCATCACATCCTTGGCCGTCCCATGGAACTTTGAAATTACAATACATAGGTGGGCACACGTTCCGTATTCATGTATATACCACTTTTTTAGGTGTGTTTGTGTAAACTTTTTATGACTAGAGAAGAACTCTGCAGTGGGGTATCGAGTACGGGCACTCACGCCTGGAGGCAAGCACACTATCACTTGCCCGAGAAAATATCAAAGAGTTTAAGTTACTTCTCTTGCTGATTCTTTTTTATGGCAGACTTGTTAGGGGTAACTGTTTAATTGATGTTAGCCCACATGCATGAGTTATGTAAACGTGTATTTGCGTGTTTAAAATAATTGACTTCCATAGTTGAATCGATATTTATCAAAAGATTTCGCACGCAATGAAATCGATATTGCGAGCGGGGCCAACCAGCGTTGTCAAAGCGCCTACTGTTATCGGACAGCAAGTAAATAGAAGATGTGCTCTTGGCGTTGTCTCCAGCTATCGGTTTCTTCTCACGGGTTATTGACTTTTCACGTCGACCTCGAGGGCTTAGAAAACGGGGGACAATGACACAGATTTTTGAAGAAAATTCTCGGAACTCGCAGGAGTGAGTTGAGATCTAAACATTTTCTAGGCTTTAAGTTTTGACAAAACTCCGTAAGGATCAGCGGTACCACATGGTTCTGTTTCACATGGTTGTTGCTAATTTATCGTACAAAGCTAAATGCAGTCCAATAGCAAAAATGAATTGGTCGTCACTGGGTTAATGAACTGGAACGAATGGTTTAAGCCAACGAACGTCAGAATTTATTCGAGTACGTCAAAGAAGAACAAGCTTTGAGCACTGAAGTCGTAGTACATCGGCAGTACGTCTTAAGAGATGCTGGAGTGTTGTAAAAATTAAACGAAGTTAAAAAAGGCGTGTTGGGGATTAGAACGAACTAGCAAGGCGTTCCGAAGTGAAAATGCCTAAATATCCTTTCGTAAATGAGTCTAAAATTTGGAGGTACATGAAAACTTGAATTGTGGTGTAAAAATATGAAAAGGAAATAAATAACACGTCGGTGTACTTCTTTGTACATGTTGGGTGATACTGATATCCCACATAGAAAATTATGAGCTTCTCGACCCACACTCACAAAAATTATGGATTATCTTGCAAAATTGAGTCGTCATGCATACTGCAAAGTGAAACACGGGCAAAAATTTTAGCTCAGCCAAGGAGAGTCGAGCCCTGCACTGGGTTTGAAACTCTCGGCAATCTGCGCTGTGTGAACTACATTTAAAGAAAATGCGGGACTTTTTTGACGCATTAATGCATGCTGTTTTCTTGCCGCAGAGCTGACACGCAAATGTGTATCGTAAATACACACTTTGCGACTCACATTTCTAAGCCCTGTGACAGATGATGCATGGGCAGGTATATATTCTCGCAAGAGTAAATATCCCAAACTGTGCTCGAGAAAGTCTACGGTATTTCAAACGAACATTTAACTTACTCTGACTCAGATTTATTCTATAAATGGACTGTGAATAATTAGAAAATAATTAGTACCAATATAGAATACTATCTACATAGATAAACATGTCTTTCCGTTATAGGTTCTTCTCACCAATATGGCTTAGGTTAGTCATGTGAACACAATAATATTGCTTTTAACGAATTCGCCATCATAGGACTTTGTTCAGAAAATAATGTCCGTTTCAGAAGTCTTGTTTAAATTTGATGTTATCACAATATTTTTCCTGTAATTTGGCAAGTTTCTACGTGAAGCATGATTGATATGTGTTCTGGAGCAAATTTCTACCGATTGCCTCCTAGATACAGTTTCAAGACGCATTAGTTCATAATTTTGAACAGGAAAAAATAAGACTTTCACCTAATACTCTTGCACAAGTTCAAGTTTGGTCACAATGCTTCTCAAACAGCTGTCATTATCAGTGTAGTGCGTGGAAAAGACTTCAACAAAGCAAAACCAATAGAAAAGTGCCAGGGAAATGCATTAGGAACGTTGTGTGAGCATTTGAATTGGGTCATTTAATAGAAACTAAATTCGCTTGGTGGACAGCTTCACAAATGGGTGAGGTATTTGTTATGTTTTTTTTTTCGTAAAATTAGGATTTTATTCGTTTTAATAAAATTTTGTTAGTGAAATAGGTAGTAAATTACACCTGAACTATGCTGAAAATATCGTGATAAATCAAATTTCAATGCAAAATTTCTCAACTGAACAGATTTTTCTGAACAACCCTGAACGTTGCTAAAACGTAATGAAACTTTAGTGAAGCCCATGTTGACATTTGAATAACGAATACGTTTCTTAATGTTAACAACGTCGAATGAATTTTTGCCTGGAGAGGCAATAATTCATTCGACGTGAATTAAAAGAAGGCTGAATTTTACTTAATATTGAATTTAATTCCTTGCTATTAAAATAAAATTGCTAATGAGCCATGAGACGGAGTGTCAACATCATTTGTACGCTAAGCCTAGTCGTCAAGATTAGTTGAGTCTCAATGTTTAAAACTTTGAGTCATTCTTTGGACAACTTTAATATATTTTTGCGAGAATTGAACTGGATGAAAAAATTTTCATTTGCCTGTTTCTGTTCTCAAAATTTCTTCCTCTTGCCTCCATTTGTAATAAATTCGCTTACATTACTGCTTTTTACTCTATACTTTTAGAGTAATTTAATTGTTTTTGACGAAGCCACGCAAATCCCGACGTGAACAACTTATCTCCATTTCCCCATGTATTGGCAGTCATTACCTAATGTTACCGTACACACCGCTCCGCAGCACGGCCGTACGCTCATTTCAAGCAGCCTACCTTTTTCGCAGATTATTTTTTCGATAAGAAGAACGCATCTATTCTATGGCAGTCTCGGACGCGTTCTCATTAATTACTGTTTTTACAACCGACCTCAAATTTAATTAATGCTCTTAACAACATTGTAACGTCGTCGGGGAAGGGCTGCTTTGGGTAAGAACATGTTTTGGGAGCTCAAAAAAGTGTGACGAGGAAACGTGTGCTCGGTATTAGAGCGGATAAACCCGTAGGAAATAGGTAGAAAATTTTGATGCACCTCGCGGTTGTCGTGCGCGATCTGCGGAGTCGCATTAGTTACAGGAATAGAAATACACGAAAAAGCAATGCACGGTAAATAAATTATCAGTTGAACTGTGTGATAAATTGAGTGCATCGGAAACGTATGAGAGGGAAAATATCAGATTAATTTTGAATATACGTATCACATATATTCGTGAAACGAGTTTCTGTATGGGAAATGCGGTGTTTTTAATACATGCTAAACCCTTTCAATTTTATGAATATTACTCTTCAGAAATGCACGGACATGAGAACTCCTATTTTATGTCACCCAAGCGTGGCAGTTCGCGGTTCTAATCCTATGACGTAACGTAGTCACATGGCGATGAAGATGATGAAGTGCAAGACCGCAGAACATACCAAACATCACGCACAACGGTACTGTGAGTTAAACTTAAAGCACGGCAGTAATTTGAAAAGTTTTATGAAAAAATTAAACCTAAATTTACTTTTAGAAGATTTACTGGTCCACACACTGTTTTTATTTTAATTACAACTTTTTCTCCAGCGATGAACTAACTGAAGGCTTTTCAAGGGTTGTAGAATAAAGTGGAATATAGCAAAAGGAACCAAAGCGATCGATTCTTGGGTTTCGACTCAAGTCCGTCACCGTTCAGATAGCGATATAAACATTTCATGAATACGTCGCGCCCTGGGGGACCATCGATACATTGCTTTTTGCGTGGACAGGTACCGAATACATACCATTAATATCAGTATTTTTACTTCTGCAGCACACTTTAAAATCGAACTCGAGTATCATGCTGCAAGCTCAGTCATCCTACTATTCCAATTTTTTAAATGAAATGCGTATAAATGTATTTAAGGGATAGACCAATACGTATAAGTCTAAAAATTAACAAACTCAGTTTTTCTCGTTCAGTGGTTGATATAATGAATTATATTGGCATTGATCACCAAATTCGTGCCATAATTATGATAACATACGCACGTCACTCGTCCAATATCTAGGCTTGCTTGCATACGTAGAGAAAACGACACCCTAAATATTTTAAAGGTGCTGTGCCTCCCAAAGTTGCGTTGGGATTTGGAAGGGAATCCCAACGAAAAATAAGACAAACAATCATGCGATTTTACGATCAACACCAGAATTCAATGTGCTCGGGCACGTCCAAATGCCATAGAGTTCGGCCGAGATTTGCATGGAAATAAAAATGCTGTTGAGATAGAACCTAACTATAAATGTGATGTAAATTTATTCTCCCGAACTAAAAATGAGCGGACGCGTCGGGTTCGGCAGAGGTAGCGCACGGTCGGCGCCTGATGACTTTTAATAAGCTTCCGCGCACGCACGTAGTTTGTGTTCTTATTTTCAGGCTTTCCTTCCACACTCGTGTGTTCTGAGCCGCTCCAGGTGTTTTCCTGAATTTTCCCTCCTGCGTAGGCTCATCCGAAGGTGCAAAAGTATATTATTTTTACCTCTCATTCGGGTCACGTGTCCCAGCTAAAAAGGAAGAATTGTCAGTGAAAAACCAGGAACTTCAATCCCACGAGGAAAACTTCTCAAGCAGATGCAAAGTTGTCTTTAAAATTAAATTGCTTCTCCATTATTCGCTCGTAGCGTTTGGAATTAGAAAGTCGACGCATTATTGTAAAGATTGGCGCCCAAAACTTTATCCAAGTCCGTGAAAAACGAAATCAATGTTAACATAAATTCAGATTCGAAGCTACAAAGTTGTGCTGAGTAACGGGCGACTTTTTTGTGATTGTCTATCTCTGTGATCTTTCTGGGGTTGTTGAAACGTGTAGTGCTTACACTTCAATTAGGTCTTAAAAGAGTCTTCAAACTGATCACATTCCTACTCGTAGATGCATTCGTCCTGAAAAAAGATATGACAAACTCGTGTCAGCACTTCACCGTAGATGTGTTCAAGTTTCATAAATATTTGTTCATATTGCAAAAAACTCAAAGCTCCATTTGATCACCGGGCTGCACTACGAGGTGTAGAGAGTAACACAGACGAAGCGCAACACAGACGAAGAGGTTTCACACTCCTAACATTCCAAGGTGCAACACAGATGAAGAGGCTTCACACTCCTAACATTCCAAGGCGAAACACAGATGAAGAGGCTTCACAGTCCTAACATTCCGAAGTGCAACACAGATGAAGAGGCTTCACAGTCCTAACATTCCAAAGTGCAACACAGATGGAGAGGCTTCTCAATCTTGACATTCCAAAGTGTAACACAGATGGAGAGGCTTCTCAATCTTGACATTTCAAAGTGTAACACAGATGGAGAGGCTTCTCAATCTTGACATTCCAACGGTCTTGAAGCCCTTGGATTGACCGGCAGATCTAGCCCAAATGCGGCCCTGACATTTGTAGAGAAGTTTTTGTTTGTCGTGTCGATATTGAACTCGGCATGAGCTCAACAGCGTGGCAGTACTAGACCTCACAGCCGTTTTATTAACAGAATCGGCCTCAGAGAGAGACAGGAAGGAAACAAAACAAATTATTAACGTCTTTGGACTCATAGATTTGACGTAAAATACGCTGCAGAATTAAGCTGTGAAGTAGCTGATTAGCGTTAGAAGTAGCTGATTCCTTCTCGTTATGCGAATCCATTAATCCCCATTTCTGATTCCAGCTGAAAGGTTTTGGGAGCCTAAGGATCAGAGACGCTGAACCATGCAACCAATGTGCTCTGCAGACTGATTAGAGGCAAGCGAAATGAATGCGTGCCAGCATCATTGATCTGTTTTTATCGTCAAACCTGAAGCGTTTTACTAATTAACTTTTTCTACCATCGACTTCGATAATTACCTTTCAATCTCAGCTATCATAAATCACCCTTCAGTGTCACACCATCATGTACAATCGTATGACTCTACAACGCATGAAGGGAGCGTTGATGCTCTCAAGCCCAAGGTACTGAAATCGTGCCTGAAATATTGACTGGTTCAAACCCAGAGCTCGTATCATTCAGGACTGACGTACTTTCCATGGAAGAATTGCTTGAGAGAACACTGTACGATGACGTTGATTAGCTCTTAACACAAAATCTTCGCCATTGCAATGACGAATTGTTTATAAAAAGCATGTGCATGCGATTTTTATACAAATTGTTTCATCGCATTACCATCCTGATTAATATGAATGGCGAGAGAATATTCAGAAGTTATAGCAGAACTACAATTTAAGAGAATATATCGTCTAAGAAAACAATTAGTTAACATTTCAAACTGCTCGGTTGAACAGCCTACTTTTGGGTCATGATTTGAATATCTTTTTGAAAAGTATGCTTCGCTTCAGCCGATTCTTTGTAGGCTCCGTTGAGAAATCGACGTCCAGGTTTCACATCAAGGAGCTTGTCAAATTTGGTTCTCCGACGAATTGATGACGAGGCTGAATCTCTTCTCAGCCGGAGAAGGGACTCGGATACTTCAAAGAAACTAACCGGCTCGAGGAAGAAGCGATACACTCTATAATTTTGTCTTTTTCATTTCATGAAGCCATTAGCTCGACAAATAGCGCAGAGCGAAGGACCGAATCTCAGGGGAAATTTGTCGCAAATTTTCAGCCTTCACAATTTCTGCGCTGAGAAATGGACATAATCACGTGGACGAATTGGAATTTTTGAGCGGTTTCTTTTTTTATGAAGGCATGAAAATAAAATGGAAAACTAAAAACGCTGATCGGGAAAATTTATTCAATCGTATTTTCAACGCTGAAACGATTACGGCACCTAAATTAAAGTTACAAAAAAATGAAATTGACGCTTCTAAATTCATTTTTTCTTTCTGGTTATTGAGTGTATTTGGCTCAACAAATGTCAAACTTCAAATATTCTAATTATTTTAATTTACCATATAATATGGCTGAGTAATATCAACGGTTTGCAGTTTGCAAAGTTTTGTAGCAAAAGGCAAAGTTTTTATCCGTAAATAAATTTTATCAATAGATTGACAGTCTAAGCTTGGAGTTGCCTCTAGGTCCAATATTTGCAAATGTTTTCATGTGTTTTTACGAACAACGATGGTTAGATATGTGTCCTTCAGAATTTATAACTGCATCTTGAAGGCGATATGGTGACGATATTTTTCTATCATTTCTGGATGAATCTCCATTAAATTTTTTAATTACTTGAGCTCTCAGCATTGTAATAAAAATTCACCATGAAACTTGAAAGAAACAATTCTCTATCCCTTTTAGAATTGCTAATTACTAGACTAGATAAACTTTTGTTAACTCTGGTCACCGTAAACCAACCTTTACGGGATTTGGAAAGAGCTGTTTTAGTTTTAGTCCTCTGCGGTTCATCATTCAAACTTACATCATTCAAAATTACCTTGCTAGAGCCTATAGCATCTGTTTTTTCATAGATTGGATGGCAAACTTGAATTCTTAAGACATCATTTTATCGGCAATGGGTTTTTTTCATGATTGACTGTACCTTGTATCAGGTGTTTTCATTGACAATTATTATGGAACCTCTACTCTTAGTACGGCGCAGAACAATTTTTTCGAAGTGTTACCTTTTTTAGGCTCTCAGTTAGAGGAGCTCAGATATATTCAATTTCCCTTCTATAAAAATGATTTTCTCGAATAGATTTCAAAGTAATTTGTTCAAACAAATACTAAATAAAATTCAAGTTTTAGCTCCAAAGGCAACCATTTTAAATTCATGTTTTTCGTCTGCAGTGTACAAATACTGTTGCGCGTGACGTTTGTCTGAATATGTTGGCTCTACCACTAGAGCCCGCGATGTTCGTGTGACTGAGATGCTGGCAAAAGTTTTCACGTCAACCGTTCTCTTTGAACTCCTCCCCACTCTGATGTTCGAGCTCACGCAGGGCAATGCAATTTGGAAGGTTTTAAAATTATTTCTTTTACGCCTGACGACATCGATTTACGTTCGTATTTAGAGTCTTTGTATATTTTATCAGATGAACCCGTTTTAAAAGATACACCGTCTGCTTTCCGGTTACGAATGAGTCAATTATAATTTCTCTTATATGATAATTTCTTGGCATTATTGTTTTTGTACCGTGTACCAGATGCAGAAAATGTTTTTTCAATGGAAATGTTCATTTTCTGGTGCAATAATAACTCTAGTCAATAGCTACGATAAGCTTGAAACCGGCTTTCCTTGTTTTTATGTTTTTAATTCTGTGACAATGCTTGATAAATTTTCCGCCCTCAAAATCTTACGAAATCCACCACCGAAAATAAGTGAACTCCTTGTATTCTATGTACTCTAAGACCGCGATTCGTTCATTTAGATTGAGAAACCGAAATTAGTATTTTCAATTTTTACAAATATGTTATCAAATTGCACACGCACGGTGTGCGAATATGTTATATACGTGTGCACTGAGTACCAACAAAACACAAAAACGTTTGTTGTCAGAAAGTGTTCCGACAATCCCGCATACGCTCACGTAAAGATTGCTTGGCGAAAAATGAAATCTGAAAGTTTTCAACATTTTATAGTTACTATGGACTATTTATACCTACTTCGCTAACTCTTTTTCCATATGGGCATAAAACTCTAGGCAAAATATGTGCTTTTTACAAATGTTCGATAACTTAGTTGAGCAGAACGTTGAAATCTGAGCTGGATGGAGGCCAAAAAACTCTACGTTGGAATCCATAGATTCTTTCATTCACTTAAATGGCCCTCACCTCAACCCGAAACGCCGTCGACTGTTAGGCTACCTCTCATTTGAATGACAACTCATCTCAAAGGATAATGTTTGTTCTTTGAAATCTTGATATTCAAATCTGTAGGGAAAAAATGTTCATCGAAATAAAGCGAAACAAGATTTTCTTGAGTCATGTTCGAAAGCAGTAACGAGCATCACTTTCAAACATGCTTTGTCCAAAACATTGTTTTTGACTCCCGACCAGCACGTACAGTCAGGCAGAGTCAGTCTATTGTTGCAGCTGTTCATTGTTGAATTTACTTTCGAGATTTAGAAATTAGTTCTTAATAGAGACATAAGCTTTGTGCCGTGACTTGTCACCCACATAAAATCACGGTATCACTAAGGTGCTGCTGTGCAGCTGAGTACTTATATCAGAACAAACGTGTACCTAAGGTGCTCGGTGTAGTCACCGTGTTTTCTACGTGAAATGGTTTCAGGCTAAACTTTTGTTAAGGAAGTAATGATTATTCTCCTCTCTGGGGACTCGAGTTTTCAACGTCCATTCCAAGTTTGCCGAGAGCCTCAAACGTCAAAGAGAATTAATAGTGAGTGTACGGAATTACGAGCATAATTTTTTCATTAAATTCTGTGTACGAGCAAAGTAGTTTTCAATCCTGCAGCTTTGTTTCATAAATGATGTGGAAATATAAATTTTTTTGATGAATAAACCCTTCATGCAACGCTCTATCTCGAGGTTTAGGAAGTACATACATGTTTCAAATTATGCAATTCTTCAGACCTTCACTATAGTTTTCCAGCATTTGCCCTGGTCGCGAGTGTCAAAAACAAATATTCATTCTACATACAATACTTTGATTTCGGAACACGTGAGGTTAAGAAGCACAATGCACTTTAGTATAAAGCGCAATGAATGGGAAAAGTCTTTAATTTGAATTAATTTCTAGACGCTTAACTGAATCAAACACTGCGATGAATAAATGAATTGGGTCATTTCATTCACTTCATTGCTTCCGGAATACAATGAAGTTTCATAGGTTTCAGAAACGAAATTTAACATTAGATTTATCAGCTTTTGAAAGAACCCCTTTATGTCTATTTTAATCTACTTAGCATTAAGTAAGTTAACATTCATATTCTTTGGAAAGCCGCCATTCAATGCCACTATTTTGAACTAACCTTAAGGGTATCTCCCGTCTCATTTGAATAATAATATTTATCTTTGCATCACAAGTGCTTAAAATATATTTCTCTGCAAATAAAAAAACACGAAAGCTCGCTTTTTGACCTTGAAATGAGCTATATAGAGTATTTTTCCTTCAGTTGTTCCTGTAATTTATCATTTACTTTCCCCCACTTGATTTTTCACGATTCAACAAAATGTGTACGACGTTACATCAGTTTCATTTCTCTCAATTTTCACGAGAGCAAAGAATGCGGGGGTATCGAAATGCTGTACATGGCAGCGATCGACAGACTTCTGAAACCAAGTTCTTGCCGCCGCGGATATTGTGCAGACGTCGGCGAAATTTCTGGAAGCTTCAAATAGCTCTACAAAAATAATGATGACGAGGCTGAGCAATCTTGCTGAAACAGGGCATTGTCGAATGAGAGAAGGAATGCATTGCAAATAAAGCTAGTGATATACGCCTTTAGGGAACGATCAGTGAATCAAGAGGGAGCTATTTTTTCTAACACATTCGTTTCAGTTTACGAATCACATATACGGACTCACGAGTTTCAAAAGACGCGTCGAATACTGCATTAGTATGCGATGGTGGTAAACTCTGCAAAGTTTCTGAGAAGGAAGAAAAGTTCGAGCCTCTTTCTTATAGCTATTTAATAGAACATTTTCTTCCCGGATTTTCGAGCACGATTTGAAAACTAATGCAAAAGAGTCCTTAAGTTTTGAACCTCATATCGGGGCCATGGAAGTTATCATCGAGTAACCAAATTTCAGGCGAGGGCGTATCCATACACTTTAATGTTCGAAATTCTCTGTATTTTGACAGCCTTGCTCTTATCTTTTTGATTTAATGTTCATCATAACTTCAATTATAATCTTGACAATTATTTTGACGTAGGCGCTCTGTCGTAAAAGAACGTTTCTGACACGGCCGTCGATCGAAACATAGCACGCTGTCCGGTTCCAAAGTTGAGTCTCACGGTCTCATTAAAATTAATCACGAATTATGAGAGCCATAGCACCTGCTGCTCTCGTAAAGCGCTTGTAAATAATTGTCAATGAAGGGCGAGGCGTAGTAGCACGGCGTATTTTATTGTCGATAAAAGCTGAACCGTGTTTCCCAAACGGTGCCACGGTCGTCAACTTTCAATGCCATCGAATTCAAAATGACATGGTTTACCTGTCTGTTTGAACTTTGTATACATGAATAAAAGTTTGGACGAATTTGTTGGTCGTAAACATGAAGTTAAATGTTGGCATCGTTGTAGAACTCGGCATGCTGGCTCGCGTGAAATGTTTAATTCATTTAATATTAATACGCGTAATACGTTTGTAGCTGCCTCGTACAGTAGTATTGGTACCGTAAAATAATTTAAGCTACATTCTGTGTAATTTTCTCTTGAGTAAAATGACCATGATGAACTGCCGAAGCAGGTGGCTGAAAAATTACATTTTAATAAATTTGGTATTGATAGAAATTAGAAAATTAAAGTGAAAGTTCAATTGATATCGTAATTATTAATATCGGTATTATGAAACGAATCTGTCTCACTCTGCTTGTAGCTTTTAATATTACAAGCAACGTAATATTACGTCTTGTAACGTTCTTTTTGTTGTCTTGCAGCAGAAAGAGGCATTCATGGTCAAGCGAAAAATATTCTGCTGAGCAAATACACGATCGCTCGAAACTTTTGACTTGAAATATTTTCAAACTTTCAACAGGATACACGTATCGTAAGGTTAGAGATACTGAGTTCTTTTACCTCAATTCCTCTTGTTTTCAATTTCTTGGTCTCAATCTTAATCGCAGCGAAATGCAAGTCTAAAAAGTAAAAGTTAGATCGGCTCGACCGCACTTTACTTGTGTGCGAGCTTTTTTACTAGGCCCCGTCGCTATGAGTAAACAGGAACTAGCAATTGACCACTTCAAGAATTGCCTCGGTCTTTCTCAGTTATATATCAGAAACTCTAATAGCTATCATATACCAGAAACTCCAAATAGAGAAGCACACAGACCGTACTCTAATAAAAACCCTCAAGCAGACTCTGTAGAGCAGATTTTTATTCTCTCATGAACTTTTACGGAGCGATTTTAGGAATTTCACTCGAAATTTTATAGTCAAAGTTAAAATTTAGGGCACCTTCAGGAAGGCTACCAACCGTTTTAAAACATCAAAACCACTTGGGAAAAGCGATTACGCTCCCAAGAGGGATTATAACCTTTAAGTAGATTTGGAAGTACATAGGACACAAGATAAAATAGTAAATAGGACACAAGACGCTTTAAATTAACGTCACTAAATTATATTGAATTTACACGGACTTTAATTTCATCAATGTAGAGTCCTCACTAATTTACCTGCGCTGTAGTCTTTAACTTGGACTCCTACTCATATACTCGGACTGTAATGTTCTCAATTTGGAGTACTCACTAATANGTCCTTATTTAAGAATGTTCACTTGGAGTGCCACTGTATACAATCGAATGAAAATGGCTGAGGTGAAGAACTTTACTCCACTGAGCTTGAAAATGAAATTCAGTGGAAGAATGTACTTTTTAGGTTTCACCAGATTGTCCAACCTGTGATGGTCGTAAATTGTTCCAAAAATATGAATACGTTTTATATTGCAAATCACCTTATTTTCAAAAGCTGTATTCAATTGTTTTATCAATCACTACAAATTTATTTCAAAAAAAAAATTCCACCATTATTTGCGTCTGTCGTAAATTTTGATTATTTAATTATTCCTCTGCAAGCCACCAATTTCATCACGTCCATAATTAAAGTTTGAGGATGCAGTAGCTGACGTAGAAAACTTCAAGGGACTTTATATAGAATCATTTTAGTCCTCGTCATTTTAGTCACAACGACTTGAAACTTCCTAATATTCAAGACACTTTTGGCTAGCAGTTTCAACGATGAGGATATTATTACGCGGCATCGAATGTGTTTAACACTATACGAAGTGTGTATTATTTACCTTCTCTAGCGCCAGAATATGTAAAATTTGGAATTTTTCTTTTTAATATTTTCTTTAACTCCACCGCATACTTATAGTGTCTACGAACAATGAGCATTTCTCTTACCTAAATGGTAGCGTTCTTATTCAGATGTATATGCATAAATAAATAAAAAAGGTGGTGCACGGGAATGCTCTTGCCTAATTAACAAATAATTGCAGAATCGCATTACAATTATATCACCATGAGCAATTATACAGTACAAAATCATCACTCTATTCATTCATTCACACTGGACTGATATTTACATCAGCATGCAACAAAGTTATGCGACACGTGTTTTTACTTCTACTGGTATCGTCAGTAGAGTAACTTATGCAACATTGTAGCCTGAGGCTCTGATCGCAAAGGTTTGAATATTATCACGGGATATTGTAGCCGAATGCTCTGACTGTAACGCATTGATTATAATTATGCGACATTGTAACTAAATGCTGATTGCACAGCATTGGTTATAATTAAGCAACATTGTAGACAAATGTATGATTGTAAAGTTTTAACTCAAGAGTGTACAACATTGTTACTAAATGTTCTGATTGTAAGGCTTTGATTATAATTATGCAACATTGTACTAAATACTCTAATTGTAAAGCTTTGCGTAAAAGTATGCAACATTGTAGATAAATGGTCTGATTGTATTGGAAAAAGAAATCGGTTCTGGTGAGTGACAGCTCATTTCACTAATATGATGATCACAATTAAAATAATGGTAACAATTTCACTTAATTTTATCTAATAATGCAATTGGCTTGATAAGTACACCTTCAGATATCCGTTTGTTTATCATCCCTACAGAGGTAATTCATTCCACGTACCAATGTTGGAAAAAAATTAGATTCTGTGCTTACTAGATCTGCAAACTCAGAAAACATTTTGTATTGTTTCGTATAGAAAATCAAACTTCTAACCGAAATAATTCGTTCCTTTAGAAATATTTGTGTATTACATTTGAGTTCATTCAGATGATTCTTTGAATTAGAACACTTTCCGGTACTTCTACATCGAGAACACACGATAAAACAAGCATATCATCACTAGAGCACCGTAAAATAATTTACTCGTTTGAAGCCTTTTAGCTGCTTCATGTCGGAATAAGAATTGGACACGACACGGAAAAGGCCTTTATACAGTGATGTTCGTAAGCACGAAGTTCTACTTTGCTTAGGCAAGTAGTTATCTTTTAATTCCTTTTAAATAGTTAAACTAATTGCGTCTGCGATTGAAGTGCCTTAACACCGTTTGTACCTGCAGTCCATTTTCTTTCGCTTAGCAAAATTCCCCCGAGTTAAATCATTGCGGTAAAAGGAGCCCATCTTGCGCTTTTAAATTACAGGAAACGGAGCAAATCGTCAGGGCCTCTCGGGAGCAATCGCACTCAAGCCTTGCCCCTGAAGTGGCTTTGTGCTGAGTCGAGCGTTTTTTGCTGGTGTTTCCGCGGTCGCGCCTAGCGTTCAAGGACGCCCTGGGTACACTCAAGGGGTCATCTCAACGAAATAAGGCGGCACTTCAGGAAATAAAGGAAGCTACCGCAATATTTCGTAGCACCAGACGATTACATCACCTCACGAGCTCCCGGAAGAGTTTTCGTTCAGTACTGAACATTTTTATTTATTAGAGCAAGTTACTTTCATATTGTTTTCAGCTAATGGTATCACTTCTGCAACTCCAGAGAGTGATTATTATTATTACTATGAGTGTTTTCATTCAGAGAATTACTATTCTCTCCATGCAGGCAAATTTCCCCATAGCAACTATGTAGTTGCGGTTGTTTGAGCTGTGTTAGAAACCTGTTAGGAACAAGTTGAAAATTGGTTAAAAACACGTGTAAGAGAAATATGTATAATAAAACCAGCATGCAGCTCGTTTCGAGTATGTTTAAATCCATAAGTAATCTACTTCACGGTTGTTATAAATAGATAAACAATTTAGTTAGCGTTGTTTAAAATCTTTCAATAACTCCTTTTGATAAAGTTAAAGCATGGAACTAATATCCCGAGTGGAAAAGAAAATCTCTCAGGATCTCGGGATTTCAGGCATTCGAGATGTGTTGGTAATTTGGGTATCCAAGATGACCTGCATTGACCCCTGTAAATCCTAAATAAATGTTATATTTTTAAAGCAATAACGAAAAACTATGTACCAATGGAAAGAGAAAATTTCGGAGGTTTTAGAAATTTTAATTAAGTTTTAAAACTAACATTGATAATAAAAATAACATTTAGATGATTCCCATCCTGCACAATACGTATGATAGATATAGTCATACATAAACAATCTCCTGAATTTTCTTTTTCCAACGGTATTGAATTTTTAATTATTACTTTAAAAATAAAATAGTTATTTAGGATTCACAGGGGTCCCATCTTATCTGAACACCCTGTAGACGCGAGCGGGGTCACGAAAGAAACGGAAACAATGTTCCGCCTGTCCAGTTAAGGTTAGATTATTTTTACGCTCACTGTGTCCTTTGATGATATTATTTTAAGGACAACCCGTGTGCTAGGGAATATTAGAGCGACCCAAAAGCAGTCGTACGTGCAGTCCGATGTTGCATACACGCTTGCCTCCCTGAGATTGGAATATTTTATGAGAGAACTTTAGGCCACACCACAGCCACGAATAACAAAAGAAAACCTGTGAAAATTCCTGGTGTTTTCGAGCATTCAAATGCGCAGCCTATTTTTTAAAATAAAAATTCCCATATTTTCTGCTCTTTACTATCTAGTTTTTCCGGATTTTTTTACTCTACAGAATAGAATTATTTTCAACGATTTTATTATAGTTACTACTACAATGTAGTCAAAAACCTCCTCTTACAGCCATCGCTGTATCAGGAATCTAACTTTCCTCTTGTGCCTTTAAGCTTGTTGACCTGTGCAGACCTTCCAAACTCGGCTGTATTTTACATAAAAATACTCACAGGCTTTTCTGTATTGGAACTTCTGCTCAAATTTCGACCTCACTGCGGTGTTGATATCGACTGAAGAGTGACTCGAATCTCAATTCAACTCCCACAAAATGACAACAATGTTCACGAGATGCAAAATTAGGTTGTGTGGAGAAATTAAGACAATTACAGAATCATGTGAGTCACCGAAGCCGTTTTTCGTCCGAAACCTTCAATTTAACAGTAACATTCCGCAAACAGAGTCCTGAAAATCGGTAGACTTCAAGCGTCCTTCCTGACAGAAACTTACACTAAACATTCGAGTTTCAGTTCCAAAGTTTGACAAAGTCTCCATGCCGGGGGCTTGCTTTAATCAGCGTCTTAGGAAAGAGTTTCTATCAAAAAGTTACCTCGGATTTTGAGAGCAGTTCGCAGAGAAATCTTGTACGAAATTGAGGGCCGTCAAATTAGCGCTGACCTAAAGACTACGAGTGACGACTGCAAAGGAAGTAACAACTCTTTCGGGAAAAAATTAAATTACTGCAGAGTAATGTAATTTAAGTTTTCTTTGAGGATTTAGATTTAAATTGTTGTTGAGGACTCCCTGGTTAACGCCCAAGGAAAGTGACCCAATTGAACCCCCAAAATATTTTCACATTTTGATCTTGAGACCATCTATAAATCTACAAGCAGAATTAGAAGAAAATTATAAAGTATCTAACATAAAATAATTGGAATAAATACTTGGAATTATTACGGATGTCGGTTTCATTATCTGTAAAAAAACGCTTTTTGGCGAAAGCAAATACTTTGCCACTGAATGTTAAGCAAGACATTGTACGAATTTTCTAGTTCCACGACTTTAATTCCTGAATAGTCATGTGAAAAGAACTGCAAATGCGGCAATATAATTAAGATAGAAATTCCAAGTTTAACAAACGAGTTTCAACGCTAATTTTGTGCCTGAGATAATTTCTGATGACGCGTCAGAGGTCAAGGTTCATGTAACTTCGAAAAAAGAAAGTAAAATAAGTGGAGCCTTTGAGATACTTCTCATATAGGCTATGAGAGTACACTATACTCGTATATCTGAACGCACACGCGGCCTTTGAATGAAGCGGCTCTCACAAGCACAACTTGATTTAAGACGTAACTAACTGTTCAAAAACTCTAGTAGATGAAAATATTTGAAATTCTAAACGTTCTCCAAAAATGTAAAATCTTCTAGACTTACTCCGCTCCTGTAAAATTACGATGCAGACTAACAAAAAACATCGTGAATTTCATTTCAAAGCTCTTTCTTTGAGTAAAAAATACAGCTAGAGACCGAGGATCACAAACACCCTTTCTTTTCAAGGTTGAACCAGTGTAACAGATATATAAGTTTGCTAAGCCCTCCCGAGAGTGTCATAACTTTTACCAACAGGACGTTTACAAGCCAGACTTGTACAACCCCAATAATTCATTCAGGTTACGATAGTACACAACCTGCTGCACTTTACGCATTAACGTAGAGCGTCTTCTTCATATCTAGGTAATCCTCGCTTTCCGCTTTTATATTCGCTTTTAATGCGGTGTAGAGACATAAAATGAACGGGATGAAGCAGGTGATGCTCTGAATAAACTTTGGTAGTGTTAATGCCAGAAAATAGACACCTAAAGTGCTGAGCTGATCGTGTCAGAAGACGATGTTCGCTCGTATGATCAGTACAACACTATGCTTGCTAAGTGGTAATTTAGGATGATTAGATCAAATATACGTATAAAAAATACCGAAAATCTTAGTCCTTCTCTGAACTATCTCTCCTCTCATAACTCTACAAATCCAGACCAGTTGTGAAGGTTTTAAAACCTTAGCAATTGACGGTTGTGACGAAATGAGCCCTCCCTGACTAACGGCCACTCAGTGATCCGTGCTGACGTGCGATCCCAAAGACTTCGGAGCTGTACAACTCAGTGCAATCTATATCAGCGGATCTGAAATCCAACTTTCGTAGAACAATAGGAACGAAAAATAAATCCGCCCAACTGAAAAAACGCATTCCTGAAGTTAGATTGTGTTCTTAAGAAGGTATAAATTGAAAGCGAACTTTCACAGTGGTCCATAATAAACTTACAAACTTGAATTCACGCTCGAATTTGCCAAGGTTTCACTGTTAGATTTAACATCACACAATTAATTTGAGTCTGGTTTTGTACGTAAGAGATTCTTTCTTTGAATGTTGCGTATTTATTTTTTGCAATAACTTTTACAAGATACGAACTCGTATCAAATCTGAAATTAATACAACTGCAGTGTAAGAAAGCTTAGAGTTTCTACACGGTTTTCAACACGAGGAGCAACACTCGATTCGCATCGGGGATTCTTTTTCAGTTGCCAGTAAAATCCTGGCGTTCTTTACAACATAGCACACCCCTGAAAGGCTATCGGCACTTTATCATTTTATCACAGGCGGAAGGAATTACTCGGCTTAAGTTCTGATACTCTCTGATAAGCCGGCGGTTGCCTTCAAAAGATGGATTTTTAAAAGGGATTTTTCTGCCCCTGAATTGCGCGTTCGCAAGAATTGCGTGCTGGCCGTCTGGGTACGGGGGTACCCAAGACACGTACCAAGGCTGGGTACGTGTCTCCTACGGGGGGTACCAAGGCTGGGTACGTTTCTCCTACGGGGGGTACCAAGGCTGGGTACGTGTCTCCTACGGGCGGTACCAAGGCTGGGTACGCATCTGGGAACAAATTCTGGGAAATGAGCTCAGAAAACTTATGTACTCTCAATATAATATGCACATGGGAAATTTCAAAATAATCGGTTTCATTGCCCCGCACGAGTAGGGCGAGTTCTATCCTTCATTGCGCAAACGCTCAAGAATATTTCCATCAAAAGCAAAGATTTGATGTACGACCAAAGAAATTCATACTTAGGCCTTTTTTGCTTCGCATTTCACTTCATTTCTCCAACATTCAACATATCGTCGCCCAAACATGCTAGGTGTCCCTCTCCTGTACTCAAGTCATCAAGTTAGAAAGGGCTTCATTAACTACTTCAGAAGCGCGAGCAAGATCAGTTCATCTATTAGAGATCGGATAGCAGGGCGATTCAGATTCCCTATCGGAAATCAATTCGAACACTTCGTTTAGCTGGTCCAGAGCGGCTTTGGATTCGAGCCTATATCTCAACCGGCTGTGTAAGGAAGAAGACACGGAATGGGGTGAGGTAACCCTGAGGTGTGTGCCAGTGGAATGATCATCAAAGAGGACGAGGGGTAAACTGATGAGGGAACTGATGGGTAAACTGATGGGTAAACTGATGGGTTAACTGATGGGTGAGCTGATGGGTAAGCTGATAGGTAAAAGGCCAAAATAAGGTCAGTCTCTTCCTCCCTAGCGGCTTCAAAAAATTTAAAAACATTTTCAGAGTAGAATATTTAAGTTTTGTTGATTGTCATCCAATACAAATAATGAAAACAAACGAATGAATTCACATTTCGAAAAAATCATTAAAACTCCTGATTGAGGAAGTTGACAAGAAGTTAAAATGTGCTGAGTTTTAAAGAGAGGGGACAGGACTGTGAGCGCTGCTTCAGTCTTGGCTGCAGCAGAGGGTCGTGCCTGAGGGGTGAGAAATGAGGCTTACAATCATTGTAGTTACGTTACAGGCTCACAGTCATTGTAGTTACGTTACAGGCTNCTCACAGTTATTGTAGTTACGTTACAGGCTTGCCGTTATTGTAGTTACGTTACAGGCTTACAGTTATTGTAGTTACGTTACAGGCTTGCCGTTATTGTAGTTACGTTACAGGCTTACAGTCAATGTTGTCAGGTTACAGGTTTACAGTCATGAGAGGGTTACAGTCATTGTAGTTAGATTACAGGGTTACAGTCGTGGGAGGGTTACAGTCATTGCAGTTTGATTACAGGGTTACAGTCGTGGTAGGGTTACAGTCATTGTAGTTAGGTTACAGGGTCACAGTCATGGGAAGGTTACAGTCATTGAAGGTTGGTTACAGGGTTACAGTCAGGGGAGGATTACAGTCAATGTAGTTAGGTTACAGGGTTACAAACATGGGAGGGTCACATTCATTTTAATTTGAGTTCGCATTAGAGTTTTTCAGCAAAATTAGAGGCAGTGGAAGGAACAAAATTTCCTCAGTAGGAAAACGTTAGTAAAGGTAATTTATTTGTTGCTCGTAGGGATTTAGTTGTTAGAAGAATATGCATTCACTCTATGGTACAAAAAGAATGCAGTCGCTTTAGCTTAATTGAGGAATGCATAATCAAGACGTGGGAAAGGTGAGAGAGAAAATAGAAGTAATTTTCATTTTGTAAGTTTCTGAATACTATAGATCTGATCCGGATGCCAAAGAAAATTGATCTTTATGACATGAATATAAATCTGAATTTGAATATTAAGTTTTCTAGGATGGGTGTTGTATTTAAACTAAACGTGTTAAAGAAGCTTTCGTGAAGAACGTGTTTTGCCTCTGTGTGTAAGAATGTCATGGTATCAACAGGGAATGTTATTTACCTCAACAGTCACCACGTCTCTTAATTTTACGATCATGGATTTCTCAGAACGGCTTCTCTGTGCGTTATTCCATCATTACATGTATATTGCTTCATTTCTCTTTGTAAAACACAGCAGATGAGCATTGTTGTTCGTGTAATCGCGAATCACATATTACATTTATGCAATCGCCCATTTATTATACGTACACAGCATCAAGTTCTGTTCACGCAACCTTTTATTATACGTACACAGCATCAAGTTCTGTTCACGGAACCTTTTATTATACGTACACAGCATCAAGTTCTGTTCACGCGACCATTTATTATACGTACACAGCATCAAGTTCTGTTCAGGCGACCATTTATTATACGTACACAGCATCAAGTTCTGTTCAGGCAACCATTACGAAATATCTGCAGGGCCATACGACACCCGTTATCAAACGAAAGGCCTGATAAGTCTGAAAGTCTCAATAAACTGCAAATAAGAGCTTTTCCTTGGCGTCAGCTTCGATAAGATGAAGCTTTAATTTTCTTTATTCTAAGCCGATGCTAGCTCTACCGCTGTCGGAAATAGCTTCAAGTAAAAAATTTACGATGGTCAAATCCCGTGCCATCCACTCGGCGGAGCTCAAATATAAATTTCTGTCAGAAGCTCCTGGAACGCCGCTTCTGTAAAAGCTTCAAACTTTAACTGGGGGCCTAGAATATACTAGACGACACGTGACCTGTTGGGTCAAATAAAATTTATC
>VOMN01114572.1:0-24170 GCA_014899125.1 Orchestia grillus | reverse complement strand
ATTTGAAATGGGTTTCCTTTTTTCTGGGACACCCTGTAGAGCCCTTAAACCTCCCGGCCAAGCAGACTGAACAGTTTTTCTGATGAGATAGGAAAAGGAGCCCAGTCGTGTGAACGAAAATTATCTCGAGACTTTCTGATTGATGTTAAGCTTCTTTGATTAGTTTTTTAGGGAATAAAGAAATTACAGCTACAACGGCAACTTCTGATACGAGAATTTGAAGAGTTCTTCAGAGGAAACAATGTCGTGGTGGCGACTTTGATTCAATGATCAACTTTTAAGATGAAATAAAGTAACACGGTTAGTTTGATGACAGGGTAACTAGAAGATGCCAAGATGATTGCAGTGGTATGAACGAGCTCTTAATTGATGATGATCTGGAAGATAACCGGACTGATGTTCACTGGAACTTATGTTAGATTATAAGACCGATTTATTTCTGGTGCAGAAATTTTTAAATTCAACTCCATAATTTAAAGCTTTCAAAGGCTAAACTGGCAAGTTGGTCAGTAGTGAAGAAAATTCTAGGGCTCAGTTTTGTGTAAGTAATTATGCGTTAGCGATGATAAAGAGAAGTAACTATCACATACGTACGTGGCTTCAGTTACTTAATTTGATTGAAGATGCTAACCTTCAGTTTTGATGTGCGTAATATTGGGCCAGGAGCGTTCGACGCAGCCTGTGCAGTTACGCGTTTGTTAAACTGGTCAGAAAGAGCCTGTTTGCTATTTGTTGATCGTGAACAAACGGCTACTCCATTCTATAACTTGCTTTGTGATGCATACGTAAAATTTGAGAAGGCACGCTCTAATTCATACTGCGCTAACTCTAACTAGCATTGTCCAATATTCTCTGCTTAAACGCTTAAAAAAAAAATAAAAACACGGGTCAAATGAGCCACACTGAGTCAATTTCGGAGAAATCTTTATTGAGATCAACTTGACCTAACGGTGACGTCTTATCAGGATTTTACTGTCCAAATTACTTATCGTTTTGGTTGCCGGATACTTTTTCAATTATGCATATTTTTTCTTCACGGCACATGAAAGCTGCTGTGTTCCTAAAATATACAAAAACATCAGGACAAATTTTCCCGTTGCTGGACTGCAATTTAGTTAAAGCTAACGCACAACATGAGGTGAAGTAAATACAATGGGCGTATCAAATTCGATATGCAGGTTAGTAAAGGCTTATCTCTTAGCGACCAAAAAGAAATTCACACCAGCCGCGTATTTGAAGTACAACAAACCATCGTTGAACGGCAACGACCGCTGCACCAGTCCGCAATGAAAGCATTTTTTAAACGTCATTACCGAGGATCGTTGATCATTGTGTACTGGGCTGTGCGTACATTGTGCTCATTGAACGAGGGTCTCAATTTAACTTGTGCTTTTCAAGGCTCCTTTGTGCGCGCATGAAACCAGTTTTAAAAGCAAGCGAGTGAATAATTTAAGTGTCATTACTGCTTGACAAATGATGGGCATGTGGTTCAAGGACTGTGTTTATTCCTCTTCGTTACGACAAAAGGCGAACTGAAAGTGATTCAATTTTAAATTTGGTTATCACTGTGAAAAGAGCTGTTGGTTTTAACTCTCTATGTGGTGAATTCAGCCCAAATATTTTTTTCAACTAAATTTTTGACGTCTTATTTTAATACGTATGTTGTAGGACGAGATTTTCTTAAACATTGAGTTAGGTCAAGTTCCACTGAAATGATTTCTGTGAGACACATTTTTTAGGAGACCCATCTGGCGTTACTGCGGGGACCTGCCTAGTACCTCGTGTCATAGTAGTCATAGTACATTATGGTACAGTGTACAACATTCATACTACATTAATAGTACATTCATAGCGCAGCCATAGTACAGTTATAGTAGAGTCATAGGACATTCATAGTACAATCATAGAACAATCATTATTCAATCATAGTACAGCTATAGCCCGTTTTAGTACAGTCATAGTACAGTAATGATACAGTCATGATACAGTCATATTACAGTCATACTTCAGAAGTACAGTCATAGTACAACCATCTTTCATATGGAGCGCAAGAACTGTTCCAGCAAACAACCGCTCTACACTCGTACCTCGCATAGAGCGCGAGATCTTTTTAAAGCAAACAACCGCTTTATATACAGTCTTCCACCGCTACTACGGAGAGTGTTAAATAACAAATAAATTATTTGTGACATCAGATTCAAATAGAGCGTGTTATGAGAAGCAAATAAAAATATAGGGCGGTTATTATTCTGAACCGCTCTAACGCTCTTTGTGGTGGACGACTCTTCACCAAATACACTTTCGATCTGCCGATACAAAGGTCGACCCTTGCTCCAAATTGAACTCGAGCCAATTAAAAAAAGTTAATTTCGATTTCAAAAGAATCAGAAGCAATTCTAAATTCATTTCGGCTCCCATTAGCATTTTATGATCCCCAAATGAGGTATTTGTTACTTCGGGAAATTAAATCGAAGAAACAAAATTCTGACTCCAAATTTCGAGTTTTCGTGGGTTAAATTTGGCAGAAAACGAAAAGAATTTAATTTAAAAGAGGAGAAGATTTCGAGCGCTCTGTACGCATCACGTTGCCACGAGTTCCGGCTCAGATCTCCGGTCTCCCGACGAATAAGACTCCCGTTTCCGGACTTGCGGAATTTTCCCAATAAAGTTTTCCGGATTTTACGGAGTCCTTCTCGAGAAGGGGTCGGCTTATGCGCTCTATAAGTTATAAAGTGCCGCGACCTGTAATAAATGTGCCGTGAAGTCATCCCCTTTGATTTTTATGATGTCGATTCTTGAAGAAAAGTTTTTTTTTCGATCAATGGGAACCGTAATGCGAAAATTCTTCTCACAAATTTATTCTCCTCTATTTGTTCGAAGTAAAAATGCTTTAATCCCTCTTTTTCAGACACGAGTTTCCGCCAGAACTATTTTCCACCACACGTCATTTACGACAGTGTTTGTGCAGTATCCTCTCACGTTTTCCATACCGTTGCGATTAAACTGTATTTTGTGCGGTAAAAGAAGTGAAAACATTAACTATTTTCATATTTCATGGTGTGAATAGACTTTAACGTAGTAAAACTACCCTCCTTGCATTATTTACAGTTTTCCTGTCTATCATTAACCGACCTTCATGATAAGTGATAACCCACAATCTACAAAACTATTTTGTTATATCACTAAACTAGCTTTGCAGAGAGAAGAACAAAAAAGAAGCGCATTTACTCCAACTCGGTTGACGAGCAGTACATCATTCGATTTTATAGATGCTGACTCGAGTGAAGTGAAGATTGAAAAATTTAACTTTTTCACTTCCGTTGGGATAATGCGTCCCACAGATTTTATGTGGGAGTTCTGGGGCGCAATTGGCGCCTACCCCGCATTTACGAAGTCACAATACCTACGCTTAGCCAGTTACTTGCGGCCTCGTGTGAACTCTCAGTCATTTAGATTCCACTTTCATCAATGACGCAATGAATTTCATATCACTTGTTCTGCAAGCCAACCTAATGTTTTCTATTATCCCAACCGGGAGAGAAAGGGTTAAGCTCCGTGGTCTAGCACTAGGAACAAGGGAATAGTCAGCAGGTCACGCACTGCATATTTCTGAAATTTACGGAATCAAATCGCGCAGGCTTGGTGTAGGGTTATTTTTCCTCGCTCAGTAAAACACTGGGACGATTAACTCGAACGACCGACGTGAGGGCCGGTACAGCGGTGTAAGAGCTCACCATTAACTTATTCAATGAACTTTTTGCCCCATTGTCCCGCCGCCCGCACGCAGGGCTGCCGCGCTCGATCATTGTTATATCGCGATTATGAATGACTCGTTTTTTAATGTGACTAACCTTTATTTATTTACAATACCTGCGGTAATTGCATGTTAGATGTAAGGCTGTATGTACGGTATTTGCACATTATATGAAGGCTGTACGTACGGTAATTGGACATTACATGTAAGGCTGTACGTACGGTATCTGGACATTACATGTAAGGCTGTACGTACGGTATTTGGACATTACATGTAAAGTTGTACGTACAGTATTTGGGCATCACATGAAGGCTGTCCGTATTGTGAAAAACAGTTTAATGACGCAATCAAAACATTTCACGATGTGTTTGAGGATGCTGAAGCTGCATTTGAGAGTGCCTGTCATCCAGTAACAATTGAATTTTGTCGCTTGCCTTCATCGCTGTTGAAGACAAAACAAACCGACACACAAGTTACGAGTACGTTTCTTTTCAATATATGCCCGCGTATCAACGTAAAAATAACCCGTTTGTCTTGACGCAGTGCCGACGCGATCGAACTGTAAAGAATGTAAAATTGGTAGCATTGGAACAGTTAGGTCCCCCCAAACTTCTCCTTTCTCTCTCGCCTTACCCCTCCAAATGAAACTAATTACGCTTCAACACCTCAAATTCACTGAAGTTCAATAATTCTTTAAAACCCATCAATACGTGGTGATGAATTACACGCTATTTCTTCTGTTCATGGGCAAATAAAAATCATGTTTCTAAAAGTCACGACATGTTTTATTGCCACGTTTCCATATAAATGTCAACATGATGCATTCTTGATTGGGCCTTATTAATTCATATTGATGCATAATAATTCATATTGATGTATATTAATTCATATTAATGCATATTAATTCAAATGTTTGAACTCCAAGAATTGTTTTCTGGTGTACTGAAACAATTTACTGCTAAAGTAACTTCAACGTCTTGGCCGCAGCCTTTCATGTTGCCGAGCTGCCAATTCATTTGCTGTCTGGAAAGCCTCGAAGGATATTAAACTTAGGCAT
Organism: Orchestia grillus; assembly: GCA_014899125.1. Classification (NCBI taxonomy): domain Eukaryota; kingdom Metazoa; phylum Arthropoda; class Malacostraca; order Amphipoda; family Talitridae; genus Orchestia; species Orchestia grillus. Next base: position 19,359 of record VOMN01114572.1, on the reverse strand, counting down.
CGGAAGATTGTTTGGATGAAGGCGCTGTTTAATTTCTTGAAATATTGCAATATTACTCGACGGGAACTCAAAAAACTGTCGAAAAGTTCGCCGATGTTTTATAAGTTCTTGGCTTCAGATGGCAATCTACCAAATGGCTTTCTTAGTAACACGTGGTTTTTCAATGCCTGGTCGTTGTATTCCAGAAAGTTGGATGAAAATAATAAGTGAAGAATTCAGGAACATTTTCGCCGCGTCCGTTATAAACCGAGTTTGATGGAACGTTCATGGCATTTCGTATGCGTAAATGAGGTATGTGAACCGATTTCTTATGTGTATTGTTAACACCATGTTCAGGGAGGAAAGAAAAAAGTGCATCACAAACACGAGTGGAACAGGAAAAACCCAAATGGACTTCATTTTACAGTAATTAGAGACTAGCCATGTTGGACTGCCGCGGATGGCGTGAGGTACCGTGAGAGGCGCGTCTCCCACAGCACAAACGTCTTTGTGCTGACCAGGTGGTCAAACGGCTCAGAACCACTGAAGAAAAGTGCACTCAAAAAGTGAAAGTATGGAAACAAAACGAGGAAATTGCATCAGGAACATGTATCGAGAAGAAAAAGAGAGAATGGTGGAGGTTGGGATGTATTCTCAAAGAATGAACTAGAAACCAGGAATGAGATACGTGATGCGACAATGAGTTATTGAAGAAAAGAAATAGAAACTTGGTCGTAGAATGGAGAGGTTATAAATATGTTATAAAAATGTTCTAAAAGAGATGAGAAAAACTTTTCAGCGAAGATCGAGGAGAGAGAGAAATCAATCATGGGACAGGGGGTCAAAAAGAAGAGAAGGAAAGAAGCGGCGATGGCGAAGGGAAGAGCATCGGAGACTTGAGGAACTTTGTTGTAGCAGAGAAAAAAAAGAGTTGTTCAAGAATGCTAAGCTAATGAAAGCGGAAAGAAAAGGTATATCAATAGCAATATAAGGAGAGAGAATACTGATATCATAATTTAGGAGAAGGATATCATGGGCCGGAGAAGGATATATTTTAAAGGACTTTTAAATGAAAAAACAACTTGGGATCGATGAAATAGCAGCTGAGGAGGCCAGTTCAGAACGTCCCACAAAGGGGGAGGTTTTGAGGAAATTAAAAAACAGTAAAGCGTCAGACCCGTCAGGGGTTAGTGGCGCGCTGCTGAAATATGGCAGAGATACTGGGGTGACGGAGGTGAAGAAGGTTTGGAACGGGAATTTTGAAAGAGGAGAGATGCCAGGAGAATGGAAGGAAAGCCTAGTCATATTGATTAAAAAAGGGGGATGCACTGCAGTGTTGTAAATTACATAGACGAGAGACTGTTGCAACGCGGGATGAAGCTGCAAGAGAGAGTATTAGGGAGAATATTAAGGAAAAGAGCAAAGCTTGGCGGCTGCTTGTGGATGCAGGCTTACAACTGATGCTCTGCACATTATGCGAAAGCCCAGGAAAAATACTATGAGAAAAATAAAACTCAGCATCACATATTGGTTGACCTGGAGAAGACGTTTGATAGAGTAGTGAGGAGGGCGTTAGAATAGGCTCTGAAAAGACAAGGAATTGAGGAAAGGACGGTGGCGGCGGTGATGTCACTCTACAGGGAATCGAAATCGAGGGCTGGAACGCAGGTTGGAGTATCTGAAAATTCTCCATTGGAGTACGCGTGCACCAAGGATGTGTTCTCAGTTCTGCTGATTATAGTAGTGATGGAGTCAACTGTGGAGTGTAGGAGTGGGGGAGTTACTGTATGCAGAACGCCTGGTTCTCTGAGCAGAGATGGAGATGAAAATTGTGGAGAAGTTTAACAACTGAAGAGAGACGTTGGAGAGAATAGGATAAAGGATTAAGGATTAAAATAGAAAAGACAAACGTGATGTTGACATAGATAAAGATTAGATAAGGTTAGAATCTTGGGGGTTTTCTGGTAAGTGGAAGGGGCGTTAGGTTCAATTGCATCCTCTTCAGGTGCTGTGGGAAGTGGTGCCACCAGAGATACTCCGGCCTGAGAAGAGTAGCTGGCTCAGAAAACTTCACATGCCCCACGTGCCAGGCTAGAGCTCTGGAGGAAATTGATGGAGGCGATGTAGAGGTGAGTGGAGGGAGTTTGAAGAGGGTGCAACAGTTTTGTTACCTCGGCGGTGTGTTTGACTGTGAAGCAGGCGTAGAAAGAGTAGTTAGAGCGTGGGTAGCAGCTCGGTAGAAGTGGATTGTGAGGCAGGAGTAGAAAGAGTAGTTAGAGCGTGAGTAGCAGCAGCTTGGTAGAAGTGAATTGAGCTCTCTACATTGGTAGCGCGTTGCGCCATACCACTTGCAGCCAGAGGAAGAGAATATAAGCATGCGTGCGGGCTGACCTCTAAAAAGCGAAAACCCAGGTTCTGGCAGACCGAATAGCGAATATTCTGCAGAGTTACAACNTAGATGGATGCAGACTGACTATATTAAGGGAGATGGAGTAGTTGGAAAAAGGTGGAGGCATGAGATAGGAGGAGATATACGGGGATGGGGAGATGATGCAGAGGGAGTTATTGCTCATCCAACCTCATAGAATGAGGAAACACAGATGTTAAATGGATCAGATGATGATGTGTGAGTTAGCATTAGTTATAACTACTAATTTCTCAGCGTATTTTATGAACGAGCCAGCCATGCGGTAGTTTTGTTTGTGTACTTCCTGTCCCTCTGTAGCATTCAATGCAAATTTTATTGATTTTACCGCCTTGTAAGAGTGGACAAGCGCGTTGTACGCACAGACACCCAAACACGCACGCAAGTAACTCGGCTTCTGCGTAGAATGAAGTTAGAAATTCGGCTAACGCGTTAGAAATAAGTGTAACGCGTTAGAAATAAGTGTAACGCGTTAGAAATTAGTGTAACGCGTTAGAAATTAGCGTCATGCGGAATCTTGTGTTCCGTACCCTAAAATTATAAACTCTTCCTAATGAGTACAGACGGTGCGAATCATCAAGGCTCCCACAAGGCTACAGAGGAGTTTTACGTAATATTCAACAAATTTTTCCATGGTGCTGGTTCCGATGTTGTGTAAGGTTTCATCTCCAAGATTAATGCTTTTTTTTGCAATTTTCTTGATTATTTTCCAACGATTGTTGGGCCTTTCCGGGTTCCTTTTCTTCCGTAATTGGAGGGTAAGAAATTAACTGCAAAAAATAAACGCAGAAAATCACTATCAGCCTCCGCAACCGGCAGCTGATAATTGATTTCTGTAATATACTCAACGGAAATGAACTCAGATGAAATGAGCATACTGTTCGCACTATAAGTGGGCGATTCAAAACCCTAGTAGATTTTGCCTCAATGAGCTCTCAGTAATTATGTAATAAGTACTTACAAAGTGTAGTATGTTTGGTTCACTGATGGAGGTTATATGCCTTGATATCCTACATGTTAGTTATGACTGAATAGACACCTTCACCTCAGCATGACTACTTGGTATGTTAAAAGTACCATGATTACCATAATTCACTACTAAAATTCACTAGCATAATTAACTATCATTATCAACTGTCTACTCCAAAGATTCCTGATATCCTCGACGTAGATTTGGGGTCGATGACCCTAGCCACACTGGTGTGCCGCCTTTCCGCTGTTGCGTTCTCTGCAGTGCTCTCACATCATCGAGCTGCTAAAGCAGGTTGACCCTTAGAGCAGTTTGATGGTTGTACTTATTCTAGTATCGCAGCCTACCGCTATGTATCACTTAAAATATACCACCTCGCAGCTATGTACCACTTTCATTCTACCACTACTTAGTCAACGTCTCCAGTTAATTCACTTTCCTCAACTACTCTCACAACCCAACCATCATTGAATTGCCACAAAAAAGCGTGCAAACCAAGAGTTGTTGCGATTTTTCTTCAGGCTCAAATGACGCTATGTAACGCGTCAGAGTGCCATCGCTGACACTGAGCAGCCGTGTCCACTCGGCTTAATTTTAGCCATAGATAATTTTAATTAGTATAAGAGTACCGATTTTGGTAGGCATTGCGAGTGGGTTAGCATTAGTTAAAATAAAGAATATTTCATCGTCCGTCCAATTAAACTCTCTAAACTGTCATGAACGTTCAACACCAAATAACTACCATCACTTCCAGCAAGCCTTGTTCGCCAAATACCAGTCACTTAACTGTTATCCCCACTTATCATTCAGCATCAGATAACTGCCATCTGCACCAGCAAACATCACCCTACGAAAACCAGTACTTTAAGCAAAGGATCTTTCCATTTCCACCCTCGGCATTCACAGTTGAACAAAGCTTTGAACTATTCCAGTTCGCTGGATCCCTGGATAGTACGACGTATCTCGTCTTCGCCCTGCAGCCACACGACTGATTCAAGCAGGAAATGAACCACTTCGGCAGACCCTGACGCGATCTGTTCGAATGAGCATCAGTTTCTAAAGGGAGTGTAGCAGTACATCTGCTCTGGTGAGATCCAAGCAACGTGTTGAGGCGGCTTTGCGTTGGTGTTATTCTGCGGTAATGTTGTGTCTGTTTGTACGTATCTGCTGGTTTGCATAGTGATTCCTCGAAGAAACAGAACGCGAACTTGTTATTTCACGGCTGATTTACATTTAAAACGTTCCTGATGCAATAAAAGCTGAGATTATCGCTTGAAATAGTGACGCTAAAACAAAACAATTCAATATTGGTCTCACTCTCAATTGCTCCTGTTTACGACTGTGCAGGATCATGGTGAGCTACTTACATAAGTGAATGCATCGTACACGTTTTTACATAATCCGCATAGATCGAAACGAAATCTTGGGGTCCCAAATAATGTGTGAATTAACTTTCGAATCACGCGTATTACTATCAAAGTCCTCTCCAACTTCTTCAGGACCGTTCATTTGAAAGAGGCATGCGCGTTGCTTCCACAACATATTTACGGCTTGCAGTTGCGACCCGAGTTCAACTTTCCTTCAACAGCGTCTCTGAACTATTGTATTCTCCATGCAAAAGACCTTCGAGCCATATTCACTGAATATTTTTTATACGCAAACATTCTCGACGGAGTTGGCAGGTAGAGGGCATTTTTCGGCGTTGAATGCCTGCTAAAACACCTGCCTAGTTGTAGTTGTAGTAGTAGTGAAAGCAGCGCTTCAAAAACTCAGTCTATCTCGCACCGAAAGAGTAGGGACCATTTAGTATGGACTTAGGAGAACGGGGATTCTATGCACAGGGTGTGTTCCCACACAAGATCCCCTGCGCATAGAAACAGCAAGTTAAGAAGGAAGAGCAAGAAAAGACAAATAAGAAATAGCGAAGAAGGAATGAAAACGGAAGGAAGCAAAGTGGGCACGAAAGACAGAAGTCCCGAAGGCCTATCTAAAGCTGAGGTACCCTAGCAGTACTCCCCTGGGGGCGCTAGTCCCCATAGCATAGGATAGGCAAACCTAACTAACCTACCTCTATTGCCTATGGCCTATCCTATGCCCCCTGAGGGGAAACACCTGCCTAGCGTCGTATTCCTCAGCAGTGTACCATTCAAACCTAAAATAAAATCTCTCTTTGGCCTCCTTAAATATTCCGAAGCAAAACTGGACTAGGTACGCATGACAACTACCGAAACCTTCTATTGAGAATCATTCATGATGTTTGCTGGAGTTTCTTGACGTGAGGTTAAAAAACTGGAATTACGGCCTCCGGGGGAATGCTTCTCACTCTTGTAATTTCTCTCACGAATTCGTCCTTTGAACAAATCATTTTATCACGTAAAAAAGTAGTTTTGTCTAGTCCTTGGGTAAAAACCATCATCCCCTATTCCTCCGTAACTTAACAATATGAAAAAATCTATTTTAATGGCACAATCCAGGATTTGTGGTGTGGTCAATGAATTTTAATACCACAACTTGGGGTTTGTGGTGAAGTCAGTAAATTTTAATGCCACAACTTAGTATTTGTGATGAGCTCAATGAATTTTAACACCACAACTTTATGTTTGTGGTGAGGTCACCGAATTTTTAGGTTTGCCATTCTTCAATACAACGTCAGTTATAAATATAATGCGAGTGTAATGCAATAGCTAAGTTTCATGGGAGAAATGACATTTTTTATTACTTTATAAAAACAGGAGCTAGGAAATAAATTTTAACTGCAAGGAGCTAAAATCATGTTACAAAGTGCAATCAAATTTAAACATTCTAGTCTAGTTACAACAGCTTCTTAGCTCGACTCCCTCGCTCCTCACTCGATGAGCTGACATGTCGTAGATTTAGCGCACGGGCAACATTTTTTGAGGCTTTGGTGACCTTTTTGAGGGTCACCTGGGCGTAACAATCGTACTCATTTAATCTATACATAAAGTTCACAATAAAAAGACGGTCTATCACTCCTGTGAAGATTTACGTTTATGCCGGTTTTTTTAAACTAACCTTGACTCAGTGAGATGTCATACCAATAGCAAAATTTTGAATCGATTTAAATGATCGATTGTTCACTGCATGGTTTGCTTGTGAAACCATGCAAAGACTTTGCTTGTGAAACCAGAATATCCCCCTCACGTACGTAGATCCTGCCTTCACCTCCTCCTATGATGTCCTGTGCCCACGCTCTTCCCTGAACGCATTTTACCAAACGCTACTAATGGAACAAATGCGCTTGTAAACACTGTCGGCCGTTTTCGCGTAGTCATTTTTCACGAAGATTAGTCTTTCCGGAATCTCTCATCAACGTCCAGATTATCGCAGGACCTAAGCTCTTCAGATCCTGCGCTCATTCACAACATCGTTCAGCAAATTTCCTGCCCTGGAGAGAGAGAATTGTTCTAATGCAATGCTGAGCCAATGAGACAGACCGGCCTCGAGCTTGCCTCGTTAGTAATGACTTCGAATGAGACCCAGGGACAGAGTTGATGATGTGCGAGAGATACGGAAAATAGAGTTGATGATGTGCGAGAGATACGGAGGATAGGGTTGATGATACAGGAGAGATACGGAGGATAGAGTTGATACAGGAGAGATACGGAGGATAGAATTGATGATACAGGAGAGGTACGGAGGATAGAATTGATGATACAGGAGAGGTACGGAAGATAGAATTGCTGATACGGGAGAGGTACGTAGGATAGAATTGATGATACAGGAGAGGTACGGAGGATAGAATTGCTGATACAGGAGAGGTACGTAGGATAGAATTGATGATACGGGAGAGGTACAGATGATAGAGTTGATGATACGGGAGAGATACGGAGGATAAGTTTGGTGGGACATGAGATATGTTACAGGCAGATTTCACACACAAGAGATATAGTGGTTAGACTTGACGATGCTAGAAAAATTCAGAGGATGGAGTTTATAATGCACGAGCTGCATGGAGGATTGAATTCATAATATACGAATTATAAGGAGGCTAGAATTGATGATACACGAGTTAGATGGAGGGAACGGCTAATAACAAACGAGTTACATGTATGGAGGATAGCGTTTATGATGCACTCGAGAGACAGGATAAAACTGACGATGCACACGAGACGCTGAAGAAAGAGTTTATGAAGCGCGAGGCACCGATAATTCTCAAAACAAAATTTTTTCTACAAATCATAGTTTTTTCCCCTGCGAGATTACCGTTGTTTTAACTAGCATATACCTGCACATTACGGCTGCAGGCGAGGTTTGGGTTGAGAAACAGTCTTCAAAAAGGCAAGAATTTCATTTGTTTAGCATGAGAAGCTCATCGTCCCCTCAATCTCAACACGAGATCGCCAGAGAGGTCACCGTCCGCACCTCATGAACCTCTTTTTTCTGCGTGAGAGAGGCGTGAAATGCTTCACAAATGAGCATTGAAATTGAATTAGAATTAGGCGGGAAATTTAAAACCTGGGCGTTGCAACAGGTAATGGTGTCACTCTCTGTTTTTCCTTCACATTTGCCCTCTGTGATTGAGCTGTCTCAATTGCTATCTCTATTGCCATTTATGTCAAGCTTTCCAGCAGTTTTAGCAATCCTCGTCACTCAACATGACGGCGATTCGATTTGCTTGAGCACTTTGTGACTTAATTAATGCAGTGGCATGAATGTCGGCTCCATCATTATGAATATTGCATTAAAAGGATACAAAATCCATACAGCTTTATTGAATGATAAAATTGTTGAGATTGGCTATAGGTAAAAGTACTTCACTGTGATTATGAAAAAACGATTTTCAATACTCTTTTGCAACATTTATCACAAGATTATACATATATGCTCACGAACTTTCTAATAACGCAAGTGGGAATTAGAGCGGATACAATCAAGTAGTAAAATTGACCTGGAGCTGGAGAATTGATCTTGCAGTAATTACAGTCAAAAGAGATACATTACGGTACGAAAAACACGAGCGATACGATCGAAGTCAATCTAATCTGGGACGAGAGAATTGATCTTGCAGTGATTACAGTCCAAGGAGATACAGTACGATACGAAAAACACGAGTGATACGATCGAAGTCAATCTAATCCGGTACGAGAAAATTGATGTTGCAATAAACGTATACCACTTACACTCTGAGGGTGCACACTGTGTTGTCAGCTCACGTTGAGGCCGGCAGAACAATTCGGAAACGTTTGAATACTGATGAAAGACTGCAAAGACACATAATTCTATTATCGTTTGATCCAACTCGAGCAGGTCATAAGCTAGACGAGCTGATTGCCGATTGCTGGACGTAGTTTTGTTTGTCATGCGGCCAAACTCAGAAAGTTTCGGGGTCGAAAATATTGACGTGACTTTTACTGTGGATTTTACGGATGCTAGTTTCTGAATGAGCCTTGGATCTATTTCTTACTTCCTTAGCATTTTGCCAACAACGTGAGCTGTTTGCTCTCGTTTTAGGCATCTGAGCACCCAGGTGCATCCTGCTTACGGTCAATATGAATTTCAAAATCGACTTTCATGAGGTTGTTGTAAGTTTTTCGTAACAAGTTACTCGGGCCGTTGTTGCATATATATATATATATCTAAACTCTACAGTATAGAGGTTCAGATCCTATAGAGGCTTAGATCCCTTCACGTTTACTCCTTCAACATCAGAGCGCCAGTTTATCGATTCCAGCACCGTTTACCTGCGTTCTTGTGAAGATGATGGTGAAATTCTGTTCGGGAAGGCTTGCATTATCTTTCTGGGGTCTTCAATATCGATTGGAGTACGAGTCTAATAATATTAATCGTGCACTGCGCGTGAGGCAGTTTTGTTTGAGGGCTCAGTCGCTCGCGAGTTCTATCATACAAGGCTGGCCGGGCCCTCGCAGCGAGGAGGATTGCTTGCTAATGACTTACTAAGGAGCTAATTATGGCATAGTAAGCACATTGCTTCTTAATTAGGGACGGCAAGTCGAGAAGATTGAGGGCTTTTGAACGCCGAACTCAGATCAAATCGAGGCACAGACGATGGGGTCTGATGTTGGGGTCTAGGCACAGACGATGGGGTCTGATGTTGGGGTCTAGGTACAGACGATGGGGTCTGATGTTGGGGTCTAGGCACAGACGATGGGGTCTGATCTTACCTTGATTGCCCAGCGGTTGGTCACGCTCCGGTGTGCTCTGATACGACAGAGATTAGGGGCAATCCTTTGGAGAGCCTCATAGATTGGTGGTACCTGCAGGTACATCAATGTGGGGAGCCTCATGGATTGGTGGTACCTGCAGGTACATCAATGTTGCAAATAGTAAATTTGGAATCAAATCACAGGTTATCAAAGCCTTTTAACGTTGCCAAAATTTGATCATTGGAAATTAATACTATGCGGAAAACACGTAAATTACGTTTGTCAGCAAATTTGCTTGAATGAGGTTTACAAATTGCATCTGAAAGCCCAGTACGTACAAACAGTTTTCAATTTCTACCTGAAGTCGCTCGATTTCTCCTTCGGGTTAAAATAAACGTTGTGAGAGAAGGTGAAGAGTCGAGGATATTCTCTTAAGAAGTAAGCGATCAATTCCTTTTGCCCTAAAAGTTTTTTTAACGCCTATGATGAGCGATAATCACCTTGATAATCGATTCCTGATGAAAAAATCATGGATCTGAAATAGTTAAAAAAACAGTATAATTACCACGATACGAGGTGTAACGTTTTAAAAACTTCGCATAATTGCCTGATTAACAAGTCCATCGCTTGATGATTGAAATCCCTTGTGAGAGCCGTGCTTTCCTGCCCTCCGTTCAGAGGGTCTCGAAACTAAAGCAGAGTCACAAATCACATTCACGACAAAACTTCCGATTCCGGAAATAGAGCAAATTTGAAGGAGGGGCGAGTTTGGAGTTTACCTGGCCCCAACTCGGCACACGAGCGTTGGCGGGCACTTGGCTCACGAGGAGTCATCACAGGGCTAATTATGACTGTGTACACGCCCTCCTGCTTGATGAGCTCGAGCAGCGGCGCCCACTAACAGCCCCCCTTCAAAACGAAACCATGTCACGTGTGAAACCTTGTTCTGCGATCAGAGGTTTGCATGTTTGTTTGAGAAGGTAAAAATAATATTCGAAATTTATTAAAGACACTAGTGCTTGAGTACATAATAGTTAGAATCCAAAATTAACTTTTTACACAATCAGGAATCGAAAGAAGTTATCAAATCGTTGTTGATTTCAAACACTTAGAGGCAAAGCCCACGTCAGATGAAGACGGTCGATTTCAAGTACTGAATTAAATTTGCCTTTCCCTCTCCTGAGCGGCGGCGGCATCTCACAGAGGCAGTCAGGACAGACCAGCTGGCGGCGCTCGAGTCGTGCAGTAGTGATGCTGATTGCTTTAGCCTCCTGGCGGTGGATTTGGGTGCCCAAGGTCTATGCAGTGGCCGGGTCACCGGGATTACTCCTCACTGCAAAGTTTGGTGCTCGAGAGGCCAGAGAGAGTGAGTTTAATTGAAAGCTCGTCCGTTAAATTAGAGTCCAGCGTGAAGGAAACCGTCGTACTGCAGGTAGAGCAGTGTAAATGGTCTTTATTTAATATCATTTGAGCACAACACGTTTCGAGGGAGGCACATCGAGTCCGATGCTATGGCGAGTCTCACAGTTTTTCGTATTGTCTTATACCCCAAAAACCATGACAACATTTATGCCTGTAATGTCGTCATAAGAGAGCAGCGTACTCGTGTATAAATCATCGAAGCAGAACCTCTACAGTCCTATTTCCAAGGTCTAACTGATAACAATAAGCCTGCATTCTTCAATGAGACTTGAAATTTTGAAACGATAAGCTGAAGCTCAAGTTCTGGTTGGTGAAGGTGACCACTCATACTATAGAGGTTGTCATCATTTGTGATACACGTTTTCTCGCCTTCTGTGTCTGTGAACACTTTCTAATTCGTCAGGTATTTCTGAAGACTTGTACAATTGTGAGGTAGAGTGGAAGAATACGTTTTGGCTCAGGGGGCAAGCACACTTACGTAGAAAGTAGGTCAAACGTCGTTTGATATTTTCCTCGGTAGAAACTGAGTGTTGTCATACCCATTGGTCTTTGTTGTCGACTTATTTTACTTCTTCTTCTTTTCTACTTGTTATTGTTTGGCTTACCTCATCCCTCCTTCTTTTCTTCTATTGAGTGAAGCAGAAAAGAATGAAATATTCAAAGAACAGGAAGTAAGTTTTTACTCGTATCAGTTCGTACAATGAAAAAAAACTGTCAATAATTTTGATGAGAAAATTCTCACACGCAATATTATTTTCTGGAATTGAAGTTATTCCAAGTTAATTAAATATCCGATACAAACATGAAATGTATACATAAATAAACATTCAAACATCATTTAACTCATGAATCAGAACATGAAAATACTACCCCCTGGCCTCAGGAATGACTTTGCGTCGTTTAGGTTGCGGTTAGGAAATAATTTTCCTTCCTTGTTGACTCGTTTTCTCGTGATCAGGTGCATTTGCTGAACACTGTCGCACTATAACAACGAATGATGATTTTGTGCCAAATTTATTTACGTCTGAGTTCAGTCCATACCGAAAAAATGATTAATATCGATTAAATTTTACTACAACTTTTTTCACATTTAGCGGACAAAAATTAATTTTCTCCTTCTTGTGTTTCTCACCTTGTGTTCTTTTTTGACGATGCAAAAATAAGAAATGAATTGGACTTCGCAAAAGTCTACGGAGTTCAATAAACATATTTAACTATATGTTGGGCGAGATCGATAATTATAATCTATATAAGCTACGATATACTGACACATATACAATGAAAAACGAAGTGTGTTTGAATATTTATTTACCTGTACCTTTCGTGTTTGCATTGGATATTTAATTAACTTGGAACAACTTCAATTCTAAATAAAAATATTGCGTGAGGGAATTTTCTCACCAAAATTATGGGCAATTTTTCCTCATTATCCTTGTGTTGAATTCATGATACGTCTGTGACCTATAGAAGGGAGATTTTCCTAACAATTTCTTTCGTATAGTCTATTACTAAAGCTCTAAAAAGTGAGTTAAATTTGCAAAAAATGTAAACAACCATGGAAAAAAGGCGGAGATTAGCCTTGGAACGAATGCAAAGGTAAAGGCAGGCTTTAACATGAGAGTTGATTCAAATGAGGAGGGCAGCAGCCAGGCAGCGACGCCACACAGCGCCACAGGACCGAGGGGTTGCTGGCTTGGTTGGTCTCTCCTGTGGACCGTGAGACCGACCGAAGGCGACGAGTCTGAGGGAACTCCTCTTTTCGTAGTTTTTCTCCGTTTCTCTTATCGGCATTTTATAATAGACTAGTGGACGCGCCTCGCCGAAAATGGCGGACATAAACGATGTTAAATTCTTAAGATGCCTTCTCATGTACGGGATCTTTGAGATGTAACAATGTTATTTTCAGTATCACTGATATGAACTGCCTTATCTGTCTTGCTATCAGTTTAGGGATACTGACCCGGATGTTTTCTCCTATCTAAATCCTTACGAGCGTGACAGAGAGACGGACCAACCAAGAGACCAACAAGTATGTATTTGTATAGAGGTGCAATATTACTGTAAGCCGCACTAACAAACGGCAGGGTCGTAGATAGGATATATACTGAATATCGTACCGTAATAAATGAATGTAGTATAAAGAAGTTCAATGTTTCATTTAATAAAACACGATATGACAGACTGTTGGTAAACAAAAATTATTGATGGATAGCTGATTTCAATGGAAACGTTGAGAAACATTTTTGACCCATTGCAGGCTTCACAGAGAAAATACCATTCAATTTATGAATATATATTGCATAAGAACCATCGTTTTTGACGAGACGCCTATGATAGCGTTCTTATAAAGACAGAGTACGCATAACTGGTTCATAATTATGAGAATGAAGCATTGCAATTTAGCTTGAAGTGAAATTATATACATATATTTATAAACAAATCTCCTCATTGTCGTAAGTGGCTCCAGATTTTTCCGTTGTTGTGGGTTCTTCGCAGTGAAAATAAAAAAAATATAAAAATTATTCTAGCGTGGAGCTCAAGAGCGAATCCTTGCGCATAATTCATTTCCGTGGCGGCTGAAAAATGAATCGCATGAAAAAGTTCTCAGAGAGTGCCCAGGCCATAATTCTTGTGTCAGGTGGGGCACTTACAGACACTAAACAAGGATGTCGAGTGCAAGATGAGGGCGCTACTTACTTTCTTTATTTAGATGTACTAAGAGGTATCTCGGCTGTCGTGCCTAGGCCACACTGGGGTGCCGCCGCTTTGCGTGCATGGTGTGCCTTTGCAGATCTGCGAGCTGTTGAATGAGGCCGTTTCCCTCTGCCATTTGGAAGTAGTAAGACAAGGGAGGTCTATGGGGGAGAGTTTGTGGGAAGTGGGGCAACATAGTGCTAAAGAACATTCAAAGTCAAACGAGTGAACAAATAGCAGCTATGTAGCGAAATCCAATCTAGAGAAAAGAAATAAAATTGCTCCATATTTTAATTTTTATATTTAAAAGCAATAAAATTCAGTTTTTAACGATTTGGTTACAGGTAGGGTGGGTTTAAAAAAATCCAGAGAAACATTCATTTAGTTCGGTGACACCCGACCGTAAACAAACTCAGTACGTGATCGAGGCACCTGCACTGTGCATAAACAATGAAATATTTTAGGTAGAAAAGAGTCAAAACTATTGAATCCTCGTCGACAGATGGCTATGAGACCTAATATTTTGAGCTCATCCAAGAAATTTCAGAGTAACGTCCGAAGTTACACTTGATTTACACATTCCGATAAGACGATGCAAACACTCTCCCTCACAAATACACAACATCCAGCTAGGTGAATGTTTTTTTTTAGAATTAGCGGATCGGCTGAGAAATTTTGGGCCACCACGAGGCTTTGTAACCCAGAAATTAATTAAATTGAAACAGTAGATTTTCACACAATTTTACTCTAGGAATAATATGGCCAACGTGTGATATGCGGCGAGATGAACAGGGTGAGGCTAGTCATTAGAATCTAAAGCACTGTGGTTTCATGACGAGCGACAAACGCCCCCAGCTGCATTGGACGCTGTCAAATTTTGAAACAAGCAAAATTTCTAACGGAGCCGAACCTGTTTGGCAGATAAGGGACTGGAGAAACTGTAAAATAATTTTGCGGGTCCTTAGAAGCATTGTGGTCATAGCATGCTTCAGAAGCCCGGTAAGCTTGAAAAAAGCACCGCAAAATGAAGGTTTTGGTTGACGAGGAATCGTGCTGACAGCTCTACAGTGTGACCGTTTCCTGACAAGCCTCCCAGCACCAGAAACCTCAGCTCGTTACCCTCAGAGCTCGAGAGCTGGTACACAGATTGTACTTAGCTCTCACTGTTTACGCGCGTTGAAACTTCTCTATGATCACTGGAAACATGGGAAGTTTTACCTCGATGTGGAATAATGGCTTCGATAGTGATTCACAGGCTTCCAAATATTTATATTGTTTTTATTGCCGACGTACACTAAGAATTTTTAGTCTAATTATACCATTTATATGTCACTATATTATCAGCCTGAAGCTCGGCTTAGAAATAGCTTATTTTTCTTTTCTGTAGCCCAAATAAAAACCGATTTTTGCAGCATGCACTGAATCGCCGTTCAACAGCTTGATGCTATTTCATTTTGCACGGCATACGACCACTCCCGATCCCCCCATAAAGTTGATACATTGATACAATTGATAACAGGTGCAGATAGGATCTTCAAATGGTTGAAAGATAGCCGCGTGGAGGTGCCCAGCTAGGCATCTCAAGGCTTATATTCACATGGCCTGCATGAAATCGAACACAATTCTGTATTCCGTCATCGACCCAAAGAGACGTGAGGATTCTGATCTCTGGTGGATAACTTCAAGATCTGCTAGATCGTTTCGAGTGCGCTCGATGACAAAGCACTCGAATATTTAGGAAGACGAAGGACTGGCGAGATTATTTGGTTTTACGCTGGACGATGATCAAATATTTTGCGTGTGGCAATGAAAATGAGAACATCAGGGCGAAGTTGAAACATAGGGAAACTGTGAGCGTCCAAAAAAAGTCGCTGTAGATCATTGTGACCCAACATAACCAAAAGAGTTGCTAATAAATAAATGGAAGAGTCTTGTGTCTTAAATTTTCGCTTGTGATGCAAGCCGTCGGGAGTCAATTGGTGAGCTTTCATCGCTTCGATGAGACCGAGGGTTTTCATCGCGTCCTCGACTACAGCGTCTGACGGTGCTCCCGTTAGTGCAGCAGCGTGCGCATTTTGTGCGCAGGTTCACGCGAATTAGAAGTCATGACAAACGGTTTATTTCTTTATAAAGGGTCATCATTAAATGTACTGGACTAGAGAATCATGCAATATCATGGCGATGGAACGCGAATTTGAAAGATTAGGGGCACTTGTACAGCGGTGAGACCAAATTTTTCAGCTCTATACTGAAATAACATCCCGTTGAATATGCAGTGTTGAAGGGAGTACTTCATACTAACTTCTTTATAATGTGTATTTTTGAAACTGACTTTATTCGAATTAGTTCAGTCTCCTACAGTACGTAGGAGAGTTAGCTTTAGTCCACCGCAGCGAGGCCGACAGAAAGTATACTCCAAATTTGGCTTGAGGAGACTATGGCTTTGGTCCATTGTCTGTAGCGATAGTCCCGTGTAGTCTGTAGCTTTGGTCCATTGTCTGCAGCGATAGTCTCGAGTAGTCTGTAGCCTTGGTCCATTGTCTGCAGCGATAGTCTCGAGTAGTCTGTAGCCTTGGTCCATTGTCTGCAGCGATAGTCTCGAGTAGTCTGTAGCCTTGGTCCATTGTCTGCAGCGATAGTCTCGAGTAGTCTGTAGCCTTGGTCCATTGTCTGCAGCGATAGTCTCGTGTAGTCTGTAGCCTTGGTCCATTGTCTGCAGCGATAGTCTCGTGTAGTCTGTAGCCTTAGTCCATTGTCTGCAGCGATAGTCTCGTGTAGTTTGATCTGCTGCAGATTTTGATTTACTGTAAGTTTTGTCCACTGTCACTTATGTTCACTGTTGTTTTGCACATTTGTACATTGAACATTCTGATTTGCTGTAGATGTTGACCTACTGTAGATTTTTTTCGCTGTAATTTTGGTTTGCTCTAATTTTGACTTCCTCTAGTTCGGGTTTCTCATCAAAATGTATCAATTGTAAAGTATGTCGAGTGTAGTTCAAGTTTATTGTAGTTTTGGTTCGTTGTAGATTTTGATGTGCTGCATATTTTGACCATTGTATGTTAGGTTCCTTGTATGGTTAGAGACTATACTGTATACGAAGGCTCGGTCAGTCAAGATTCAGCCATTTCAAGAGTTTCACCATCGTGGTGTTTAATAGCTTGTTTCAGGAGAAAGAATAAAATACATAGAATTTAATTAGAAAAATGCACGATGTGAGCCATTTGGAAAGTGCAAGTTTTTCAATTAAATTGTACTGCACGTGATTCACTTATTGAATGACACTTCAATGAATGTGAAAGGTAAGTTATTCACAACAACTCCAATTAAACTTCCTCCTAATAATGTAAAGTTATACATAGAGAAGAATAGTGCACTAGAGTAAAGCCTGAGCGCCTCCCACGCTTGCTACAAAATTGGTGGCTCTCACAACTTCTTGCTCGAGTTTAGGGACTAAAAAAATAGCACAGTCCAGCTTTTGAGATTTAGCCTCCACTGTACACGTGCAATGGAGGCTAAATACTCCAAGTGCTGATCATGTAATATAAAAAATGTTTCTGATGAGCATCGTACGAAACATTTACACCAAGCACAACTCGCCTCAGGACAGCGATATTTCTCAACTTGATTGTTGCAACAATACAGGCGTTTGGGGTTGTGAGCTTGTTATTATATCACATTATAGAGCGTGATTGGTAATTGATGATTTAACTAAGTTCTAATCTCCATAGCTTAAAAACCCAAGCGCGAAGCCTTCGCTATGATTTTGCTCCATCTGGAAAATGTTTTTTTCTGAAGCATTCACGATGAACTGTTATTTCTGGACGTCTTGGACAGACTTAGATTCAATAGAAAATTATGAACACTTCATTTAGAAATATGAATTACGAAATAATATTATTTTACAAGTTCCCTATTTAAAATTAGCACAATTGCGCGGGAATATTCAGTTCTTCGCACCTTTGAGAAGCGTCAAAAAACTGTGATAATAACTACGAAGGTTTTTAATAGGGCTTAGGCATGACATTTTCCGTAACTTAGAGATGCACTATCTGAGACACGGCGGAAAAAGCTGTTGCACTGGCTTCTAAAATATGAAGCACAATTAAATTTCTGGTGGATTAGTGTTTCTTTCGTGTTAATTACTTCTTAAATTAACAATATGAATGTAAAACGATTTCCAGGCCATTACTTCGAACGGGAAAGCCACGGAATTATTTTTTCATGATGAGTATTGTCTTGAAAGATTCTAAGAACTTCAGTTGTAAGACGACGAAGAAATGCCATTTTACCCCAGTTAGAAAGTCTCGTTCGTTCGCGTCGCACGCTAGCAGGAGAACAATTAAAACGCAACATTGATAAGATAAATGTACGTTTTGCATCTAAAAGTGACTCGAAAAAGTAACTTGCTCTCAGAACAACAATACAACGAGAGAACAGGAAATTTGAAGTAAATAGGTCTCACAATATCCGTACGACAAAGGATAAATAAATAAGCACATCTGAAATTCAATCATCAAAGCAAGTATCATGACTTCATCTAACAATAAAATACCTTATGAAACTCATAAATGCTCGTCAACCTTTGCAAAAAAACCTCTCTCCTAACAAGGAAATTCTATTCATCAAAACCAACAATTTATACTTTTTATTTGCGCTTTTTTATTTTTTAAGTCATTCATTTAAAAGTCGTGACGTATTTTTATATTTCTCAGCTCAACCAATTCATAAAGGATCTATGACCTCTGTACGGGCATGCAAAAGGCGCTCTACGCAATAAAATACTGAGCCTTTTTTTTAAGTTCATGTCAACGCCTTTTACCGCCACACCCTCGACCTGACTCACCAACTCTACTGAGGAACGAAAACATCGTGCGCTACTGAAGTCAGTGAGCTCCTTATCAGTGTCAGTGAACTCCTTATCAGTGTCGGTGAGCTCCTTATCAGCGGCATGATTGACGGCAACGTGTGCTTCTGGTGAGCGTAATTGTATCATTAAATGCGAGAAGTTATCGGTCAGGTACTGTTTTTAGATGAACAACTAAAAGATATGACTTCTTAAAACCTCTAAAATATAACTCCCTCATTTGAGAGATCTGAACCAAAAGGGATACATGATGTAAGAAAAAAGATACAAAGTCAATGTGCGATGCCAACACTCGAACTAGACTTCACCGTGCAGTACGTGAACGTATGAGATCACACAGGCCTTTCCGTATCTATTGACTATCGCATGTTGCAAGAAGTGGCCATTGTTTGCCCGTTTGAAAGGCCGCCTCTCCGTCAGAGCAGTCGAGCATGCATTTTTTTGGGTGGAACAAGTTGTTCGTTCACCTCTCCGGAATACACATGCGAAACAATGCTTTTTATGCCAATCTGCACAACGCTGTATGTATATGCGAATGAAAGACCCATGGGAAAGTGGGATAAAAATTGCGTTATGCGTGGTATTCATTGTTAAGATTAAAGGGAATGGGAAATTCAGCAATCAAAGGAAATCACAACACACCATCAAAAATGTTTCGAAGATTGATGCGCACTTGAAGATCAACGACTGAATGAATCTGTTGGAACCTTGTATTCTTCCGTGAAGGGATAACAACGTCCCGCGACGGCTGAGCTCGTTTTAAGCCTGCAACTGCGTTTTAATACAATAATGAATTAATGAAAAAAAATGAAGAGAAATTATAAAATTCGAATAGTAGTTGTAGTGACCACTACATGATGAAGAAACCGAATGGAGC
>VOMN01114562.1:0-15037 GCA_014899125.1 Orchestia grillus | reverse complement strand
GTCGTTTTGGAAACCACGTCATCTCTCATCATGAGGATTTCCCTTTCGGGACAATCTGAACGATTGTCAGTCGTATTTTACTACATACGTTACCACACAACTGATCAAAAATAATCATATTAACAGTAGTATTCGCTAATATTACATGCTTCCTTGATCTAATGATCTATCATTTGTTGGTTAGAAATAAGTTAAACTTGAAATTTTCAAAACGAAACAGGAATTCGTTGATGATAGATCATTTATAATTTCCATAACTTCAAGTTTTTGTCAAAACCGGATACTGGAGGTGCTGAGCTACCAATAACTCTACTAACAAACTTTCCACCCCTCAAGACTTTCCGTTAAAGGGTGAATCAGGAAGGGGACATTTGTCAACCCCGTGGTACTGATCGGATCTGACCAGGCCTGGGCGGCGTAGAGGCTGGGCAGGGCAGCCCCACCAAGCTGACCAGGCCTGGGCGGCGTAGAGGCTGCGCAGGGCAGCCCCGCCAGGCTGACCAGGCCTGGGCGGATTAGAGGCCAAAATCATAAATCGTATGATAATCACCTAAAACATTTTCTGTTTCGAGTCAACGGCAGAAAAAAGTTCGTCATGCAGCTCTGGCTTGGGTTCCAGTAAAGCGACAGAAATGCCAAGGATTTTGTGACTTTGCCCATTGGCCTTTGCATTTTTCATTAATAAAATATCATTTTCCTCAGATGCACTTAACAGAGAGTGCGGATGTTCAACCCTCCGCTCAAATTTTGATATGTACTAAATTTTGATCTAACCTAATTTTAGCTGCAAAATTCATTTCGACTGCAGTCTTAGAAATATTGCTACATGAAAGATTCGTTATACATTTCTGACTTTTTTCTAAACATTTCACCAATAATGAACCTTCGTTATAACTTTTTTTTAAATTTTGTAGCCTTGTTAAAACTGGGTATTTATGGGATAGCAATCATATAAATTATAAACGAGATTTGAAATTCGACTGGCCTATATCACGTTTTTAGTTTTGCAAACTAATAAATACGTCTTGTGACGTAACAGATCCGTCTTCAAAACAGACTGAACAACCCTCGTTCCTTCGTAATAATTTGGTCAGGGAGGCAGTTTACAGTTTGGGTGTCGCGATTTCACGAGTTTTTGCTCATTCTTTCCAGTCAAAAAATTACAGTTGGGAATACCTATCCAGATGCTCTTTCCAAATCCCATGAGTTTTTTCAAGAAAGACTTATCTTCTTCTACATGAATCAGGCTTATTTTAATAATTTTAATTCAAATAGAGGGGCATTTTAAACAACTTTTGTGAATTTAAACCTAAATATCGACTGTGGCCACGGCCTGATTCTAGAGCAAATACGCGGTTAACTTGTACACACTTAGCGTACATTATTGTGAGGAAGTCATCTAGTTTTAAATCAGTCTAAGCACAGCCGTATGTGCAGCTCGCAGGATAACCTTATCTGATTTTTATTGCGGAATATGTTTACTTTTGTTGAACGTATTCAATTTAAAATGCAAGCGCCACTTTCGAGAACTACTAGATTACTTCCTATTCTATACAAACCAGCTTACTAATTCGGTACGAGTGTTTGTGCTCTTTTTCTTTTCCCCACGTGAAAGAACGAAATAGAAATAACGACGTAATTCTATCTTGTAAATTGTGCAAGAGTGCCGTCTCTACACTTGTGCAGCCTGACTTACGAAATAATACCAGCAAAGGGTACAATGCAGCTCTGGAAAACTCTTGAACATTCTAATTTCAATGTGCAGGTGACAGAATCAGGCCACTGATGCAAAATCATACTGAATATTCCAGTGGAACAAAAAAAAAATTACTGAAAGCATAATTAGAAAAACATGAGAGCTTTCTGCGTATATGTACTCGCGTAAGATACAAGAAGAATTTTCATTCGATATTCTTGACAATACTCGGTTTATTCGCATTTAAATAACGTTTAATTGTAAATAAATATCCACAAATTTTTCATCTATAAAGATATTTGTGTTGCACCATATTTACAAAAACCTACAGGTTGTACATACATAAAGCGGAGAAAACAGGAGTCAATTTAATATGTAAAATATGCCAAAGTATAATGATAGATAATGACAAGTTCGACCCATCAATGCACGTGAATTTGCCTATTTACTCCCATTTAACAATGCGATTTAATTTTCTATCTGAATAATTGATACTTCGAAATAAAATCTTTACCAATATTGGAACGAGAATTATTACCTTGGTGTTGTTCCAGCGACGCAGGACTCCGAAGTTAGAGCTCATAACGTGCAGTGCAAGTCAATTGCAAGTTTTCTACTACTTCTTGTACAACCCGAGGCTTGAATGGGGATTCTTCCGTACGATATCAGCTATTTCATGAAAACCATGTTATCACAGCAAGCATAGAAATATTGAGGAAAGAGGAAAGTGAGAAGAGGAAAGTGAGAAGAGTTCAATCGTTATCAATGAAAGGGTTTCAAACCACAGGCTTTGCATGGCGTGAAATTTAAGGAAATCTGCGAGTTACGATGGATAGTGTGAGAGGAAAGGAAAAATGTCACTGTGAGGAATTGTTGGACCAATACTCGTATTTTCTTTCATTCAAATGATGAAGAACATAGTCACATCAGTTGTTGTATTATGCTACGCAAAGGTAAAGACAAAGTATGATAGATTTGTTGAAACGGGGCTTAGACAGGTTTGTACGAGGTAAAGATACTATAAAAAGGCTTCATAAAACGTATCAAACCTGTAGCATTACCGGCTGCATAACGAAATCTAGATTGTTGTGAAGCCCAGACGAAAACAAAGTTTATAGAAAGAAAGAAAACGTTCGTGACATCATAAATATGATGGAAGATGATTGAACGCGTGCTCAAACTGAGGTCAAAATAGAGGAACAACTTTGTTTGCTGTCACTGGCTGGGATAGGAAAGGTCACAGGATTACAGGCGTCCTCTACGACTCGGTCATTATATAAAGAAAGAAGTAAGGTTCAGACGAATATGTTCTTTGTGTTATAATGTAGTGCTGAAAAGCTCAAAGAGTAGTGATAAGAAGTACTTTTATGTTTTCCGGACAATTTTTTTATGGGATCATAATAAAAATCATCCAGCTTACACAGGCGATGTTTGGAATTAGTAAAAATTTTCCTATCAGACTTTGAAGAGCAGTGTTATGATTTGATCATGGTACAGACATTTATGTGAATGTGACGTAGGGAGTACGATCTGATGTGGTACAGACATTTTGTACTTTCATTGGAGATGAGAGAAAGCTGCCACCCAGAGAAAAAACTACTAATCAGAATATCCGTACACCTATACCTTGCAAATGCCTTCATTTCAAACGTTAAATTGCTGTGATTTAATTTAATTATTTTTGCACACGAGAAAATTTCCAAATTTGCATGGAAAACGCTTGCGTTTATTTCTGGGTAACACTTTTTAGCTTATTCGATAATTGACGTGCCGCAAAAAACGTAAATATGTTGACAAATTTATACGATTTCCATTGAACTCAAGAAGTATACATGTTCTCATGGTAGTCAATAACGTTTATTTTGTATTTATTTCTCTAGAACTGCCGCAGGGATTGCATTCTTCTAGCCTTTAAATGAGTGTCTAATTTTGGCTCAAGAGTACTGCCCTACCTGAACGTCTCTCTATGAAGATATCGCTGAGGAATTTCTGGGCCTCTTGCGAGGAATGAGAGATTTTTACAGCCTGCAATTTTTTGTCTTTCCATCATCTAGACTGTTAGACTCGTCCAAGCTTGTCGGTCGCAGAATATGAATGCACTTTTGATGGTGAACTTTGTCGTGATAGGTAACAAAATCCTAAGATCCTCTCATGCGGGCTGTGACTTTCATTCAAGACAATTTGCACAGCAGATACTTAACGACATCGCCATTTTTACAAGGAATCTGCAGGCTGAACTCGCGTTTGACCTATTTTTGGATTAAACTATTTTCTTTCTTTTCTTTGCTGGAATATCGTTGCACTGTTCGTGGTTTCCTCTCTGCGACTCAAACCTTCGTGCTCCAGTAGACACAAAAAAATCAATGCTTTATATAATAAGATTCAAAATACGCACAGATTTTTTCGTATGTAACCATTTACTTGCATGCTAAGGGAATTACATAGAAGAAAATTTACAAGGCCAGATTCAGGAGTACTTATTCTTTATCAGCGAGACTGTGTCAGAGAAAGCAGTCTGTAGGAGTGATGGAAAAATTTCAACACGTATTTTCACATGAGATTTTTCTTAATTTTAGACGACATGAAGACGCTAGCAGTACGTAATCTCTTCACTCGCATGAATTTCTAAGCTCATTATTCAGACGGGCTGTCTACAACGAGGTCACAGATGTGATGCAAGTGTGGCATCACAGTGTCGTTTAAAGCAGAGGCCTGGCCGCCAGTGCGCCCAGTAACAATCCTCCAGCATCAGTTCTCTCACCTTCCTCTGCTCCTGAGCATGACTCGAGTTTCAGACAGGCTTCCCAAATTTCCCAGGGAGTACATATACACCTGTTTCAAAGTTCATAGCGAGAGTTCCTGTAAAGTTTTTAAAAGCTTAAATACAGTAAGCGTTACGAAACTTACTTCGAAGTTATATATCACGAAAATTATAACTTTAAATCTCTAAACAGTAGAACGCTGTATTTCAGACATCACGTTTAACCATTAAAAACGGCAATGAGAGTTTTTTAAAAGAATAAAAAGTGGCTCGCTGTGGAGCTCTTGATTCATTTGAGCTTAGGTTACAAAAGCTTCATATTCATAAACAAATATTTTATGTAACTGGAATGTTTTGAAACGAAGAGTATAATATCTCACACAAGTTTTAAACCTTCTGCAGAATAAGTTGAACCGTAATTTTCTTTTAGTTCATTATTTGCACGTAAATAATGAAAAACAAAGTTTACGACAGTTTTCCCAGGCTCACTAACTTCTCTCGCCTAGAAAACATGACTGTTTTCATGACACTTGCAGCCCTCGTAATGGTAAGTTCAATCTAACTGAAAATTTTCTCAGTGAAAATAAGGTTACGATATATATAATAAGGGGAAATAAGGTTACGATATAATCAAATCATGAAATTGTTTAAATTAAACTCATTTTCAAAAGTTATATGGATAATCTCGTAGCAAGGAAACTCCAATTAAATTGGCAATTGCTTAGCTATTGATATATTTTTTCCAAGTTGCATTATTTCTGTTGATACCCTTTGTGGATGAGTCATCCATCAATTGTGCTGGGTGACTCTGTTCATTGCAATGCAATGTTCCACAGCAGCAACGGAATGAAAGAAAACCAAGGCCAAAGATTCTAAAATACTTCTGCAACTTTTGCATTTTATGTTTAGGCGAATTTGAAATGCTGTCCAATATCAATGGATTGCAAAGCACTCATTGAAGAAAGGAGAAATTATAGATGGATTTCTCCTTTAGCGAAGAAGCAACATTTCGAGCCCTTCATAATAGACCCTTACCTTTCTACGAGCTGTTTGTGTGTTTCTTATTGAAAAATGTGATCGTCGAAATATCGCAGTCATAAAGATTTTCGATAAAGCTCAGTTGACAGCGAGACGATAAGTATCATAAGGGTAAACTGCACGTGGAATTGTACAAGTCAATCTTTTTATCAATGATATGCTCCCATCTAAATATCTGGCGGCGAAGCAGTAATCTTGTGGGGTATCGCTATGAGCGAATGCTTTGTCACTATTCCACTCTGCAAGGCTTCAGTAATATTGTTGAATTGATTTTAAACCCTGAATAGCTGGGACCATATCAGGTCAGATTTGCTGAACTCTTCATCAGTTGCACGATTGTTTCGGCCGTATTTCTTGTATGGTCCAGGGGACCTGATCTGAAACTTTTACTGAGAGGAAATATTCCAAAATTCGAAGAATGCAGCAGAGCATCCTATCGTATTCTTCTGCAAAGCGACTATGGCCTTACATATTATGTATACGAGAAAACAAACCGTATGCTTGTATGCTTGATCTGCATCAATCACAGACGAAAGCAAAGGCCTAATTTGTCAATTTCTTTCTTCAGATGACTTTGCTTGAAGTTGGAGCTGCAGGGCTCCATCGAAATATAACTTACAGATCATCGCCTCTACTCCTTCCACCGCCTCCATCTCCGTCGACCTCTATCACCACTAACGAGACTAAGCCTCTTGCCTCTCTTAATTTTGGAGAAATTAGAGGACCTCTTCCGTTGGGGCTAAGACCTTTCCCTGCGACCCGGGCGTTAGATGATGCACCAGAGTTCACGATGCACAGCAGGGAACTAAATTACCTGAGCGGTGACAGTCGTGAATGGTATGATGAGGGTCATGGTGGGCCAAACTCTGATGATGGTGATAACGGTAGTGAAGGCTTCAGTGTTTATGGTCATAATGGTCATGACGATAGTTATGGCAATGATGATAGTGACCATGACGATGATGATGTACACGATGATGATGGCAATGATGCTGATGGTAATACGGGTTTTGATGATACTGACGATAAGGGCAATGATGATGACGGTGATGATAATGTTGATGATGATGATGGTTTTGACGATGAAGAACATTTTCTTTCTGAGCTGTTCGCTCATGGAAAGATTGAGAGGCGGCTCAGATTGCAAGATTTTCTTGCAGACCACAACGTCCACACCAACGGAGCAGGTGAGTCCATGGATTCAATGTAATGAGCTCTCGTAACTCATTAAGCGGCTGCTCTTGAAATCAACTGCAATTTAAATTATTCATAAGCCAATCACCTTCTTAGGATCCCTCCAATGCTTGTGCATCTCAGCTTGTTATTCTTTGCTCGCCATAGGTGTAAGCTTATAGTTATGGCTAAAAAATTAACATCCTCAAATAACTAGCTTATTGAATTTTCTAACTAGGGAGATGGATTTGGACTAGTCCAATCAATGCTTACTTCCACATTAGTATACATTCCTCTAGTTCACATATACTAAAAACTTAAAATTAGCCAATGAAAACATGTTCATTTTTCGAAAAAGGACACGCAGGGAATAATAACAGCCCTTCAACCACCAATTTTATACGAGATTAACAATGTTCATTTTTGTACGTTATCCTATAACCGCGAGACCGAGCTAGCGACTCAAAAGCTCCGATTATCATGCAAATAGCTCCGATGGCCTAAGCGCACATCCGTGGTAACTCCGATAAAACTGACATATTTGTCTGTCCGCAAGCATTCATGCAGCTATTTTATAGACAGAAAGAAAAAGTTTTCATCGTGGGAGCTGAATTTCCTTTAAATTTCCCTTCAATCATAAGTACGAGAACGTTCCCCGAGTTCCGAGACGACCAGCCTCTAGCTACCTCTTTGTTGTAAGGTGTCGTTCCAAATCATTTCTTCCACGTAACAATCCTTGTTAAACCGCTGTCTTCTATACTGAAATCTGTCTTCACTGACCTCTATACCTGTCTATAGCAGTGTCTTCCCTGACCTCTACCTGTCTATATCAGTGTCTTCCCTGACCTCTACCTGTCTATAACAGTGTCTTCCCTGACCTCTACCTTAATGCTGTGTTTCTTCACTGTGAGGGCCACTAGACCAACCCTGATCGTGTTAAAGAGTCGTAAAGTGATTTTATGTGAAACTACGAGCCTGTCACGGCCAAACATTGATTGACTTATATTTAGATCCTCCTAAGTCTCTCAAGTCATTGGGTCCTTGAACCTACATACATTGCTAGCTGAAAGCTACAGGCAGACATGCCTCGGAAACGATCTCCTTCACTTCACTTTAACAAGAAATTCTTGGTTTAATTTGACTGATGATCTAATCAGAATTTAATGGAATTATGCCACTGACCTTCTGCAGAATTTGCTCTTGATAGAGGGTCCAACACAGTCTTCACAGTGCCGACATCCACTGCAGAAAAAGTTGATATTTTCCTCAAGGTACGTGATACTATCAGGTATATATGAATGTGTTTATATATTCATGTATAAATTCCGTGTTTATATAATGTTTAAATCTTCTAAAACATTGATTACATATGAGAGATATTAGAGATTTTGATCAGTTACTTTATGGTTCCGTATTTCTTCCTATAGAATCGCTTCAATTGATGAACGTGATTCATTTCAATTATTGTCCATGAATCGCAGAATTTTCAATAGGGTGCCTCGCAAAGGAGTTAAAAGCGAGTGAAACATTAATTCAAAAGTTGCAGTACACCACATGATAAATCAATTCTTTCCTACGAAGCCGTTCTGGTGCTGATTCAGAATAACAGTTTACGTTATCATTGACAGCTTGACAGCGGCCCCCATCGGTTCCTTCACAAAAAATTCCCTTGTGTTCACAAACACACAACGTTCGAGGCGGCAGAAATAATAGTTCCTTTTATTTGCACGAAGTTTTAACGGGAAATTTGTCAGTGCGCGGTAAAGCTGGCAGCCTCTGCCTTCCTCATATCCTTCTTTTTATTCATCAGTCGATTACACTCAATCCCTCTTTATTTGATTGCTACTGCGGCTAATTCTACTACTAACACTACTACAGGGTGGACCAAAAGTAATGTACCCTCACTGATATCGGTAGCACTGATACGGTAACAAATGTACAGGAAGCAATTTAATGAAAGGGCACTTTTTTTTTGGGCTACCCTGTAGCATCGATCTTATTTCTGTTTTCTGTTATTATTACTACTTTTACTTTTAATATCACTTATACTATTGCTATGCTATTTACTTTGCTATTACAATGCTATTACCATCACTATCATAACTACTGTTACTATTACTATCACTATTAAAACTACCATTCCCATTACTATTACTTGTACTTTTACTATTCCTGCTCCTGCCCTGCTTCGATTACCATCAGTATTCGTTCATCAAAACAACTCCCTGCAGAGCAAAGACCCATCAATGACCGTGAGCGTCTCCTGCAAGTTCCAAAGCGTATCCTTGAGCCTGTACTTCCAAGGCGACCTCGTGGCCAACCTGTCGAGGTAATTCATGCCGAATTTTGAGGGAGAACTCAAACGGGACTGAAGCGCCATTAGGTTAGGTGTTCATTTTCCTGCAGGCGTTCATGGTTCGTAATTTGTTTGGAGAGCAAAATTAAAACATGATCCCGGACCCGAATGATACTCCTAAGTGTCTGCACTAGCTTCACCAACAGGAGATAAAGAAATGCGGATCAATCAGTTGGTTCGTGTTTTATTTCCTCACTAGCAAGACACGCCCCGCCAAAAATAGCGGGACAAATGACGTTGATTTCTTAAGATACTATTTACGGTTAATCTCACATGAAATCATGTTACTTTTAGTATCACTGATACGAACTGCCTTATCTGACAGTCTCGCTGATTAGGAATACAAACCCGGGAATTTTCTTCCATTTAAATCCTTCAGAGCGTTACAGAGATGGACGGACGGACCAACCAGGCAAGCAACACTAGACTATTAACATACATAGTAGTATTTAATTGTTTTACTTCTCCTAGATTCTGATATAATGGTTGTTTACATTGTTTATGTTCTTTTATATCTGTGAAAATATATGTGGCAAAAGTCTACATGTGAGCCGCAGAAGA
Source organism: Orchestia grillus (assembly GCA_014899125.1). Classification (NCBI taxonomy): domain Eukaryota; kingdom Metazoa; phylum Arthropoda; class Malacostraca; order Amphipoda; family Talitridae; genus Orchestia; species Orchestia grillus. The sequence goes on along the minus strand of VOMN01114562.1, from coordinate 5,452 downwards.
TATCTTTGCCATACATTCTGCGTACATTTCCCTCGAGACCATCTTTTATCGAATTACAACTGGTCGTAGGCGGCGTAAAAATCGCGGGACTTATTATATTTATTCTCAAAATGAATTGTATTTTTCGAGGAAAGCACGTAATGGGTCACAAATGCTCCTCATTGTTTGCTTTGAAATCAACTATTCATAATCCATGTAGAGTAACCAAAACACTGTCGCATCGTTTCCTGTCAAATAAAACAGTTAATTTCCTTCAAATTACTTCATTTACAATACAATATTCAGTATCCTATCTACGACACTGTCGCATATCAACGTAACCTGCAGTAATATTTTCCTATGAAATGCTGATTAGGAGGACGAGATGACCAACCAAGCAGCCAATTAACTGACAGACTCTGTGTTATTGCATAGTAAATCGAAACTATATTGTGATTTTATCCAAACGTATTCACTGCTTACACGGGATGCTAAATAATCTCGGGTAAAATTATGTACCCTTAGCATTTGTGAATAGCAAATTATGTGGACTTAGTACAAGCGAAGGTTAAATTAGGAGGGTTAAATTGGGGGCTCTGCGCCTCCTGCAGCGGCGCCTCACGTCGACGTCCCTGCTCGGACGATGAATTTTTGCTCTTGTGAAGTTAAATGAATGGCTTGTTAAAAACTGTTGTTCGCGTTCATAAATTTTGTAATGTTGACGCAATAAAGAAAGTTAATCGTTTAATTTATTTTCAAGAGTATGTTTGGTCTTTCATGTGGATAATGTTGATGTTGATGGTAAAATTGAAATTATATAAACAAATCAGTTTGAATTTTGTTCAAGGAAATTTTTTTAAATATCATAGTGAGTTTCTAGGATCCATTTACTTTACCTCACTCCTATAGTGCGGCAAGTATTCATCTTGTATTGAAACCATTTATCCTTAAACTTTTTATATGATCTAAATGAGAACAGCCGCACAATACTAATGTTACTTCCTACTCACTCCAGACATAGCTTTCTTTCTTGCCTTAACTCAAATGGCTGCATTGACAATATAAACGCCTTTGCAAGGGTAAAAAATGTAAATTCCACAATCTGAGGCCACTGCAGAACATCCGCTAGAACATTTTAGAAGCTGTTAATCAAACACACACTTCACGTTTTCCGACAAGTTTCACAGAGCTCGAGCCTTTTTGAGAATACTTACGGGCAGAGGTGGGCAGTAGCGCGCTACATGTAGCGGTAGCGGTAGCGGCGCTACAATCTAGTGGGTGTAGCGGTAGCGGTAGCGCCCGCTACATTTAGAGCATGTAGCGGTAGCTGTAGCGGCCGCTACATTTCAAAGTAGCGCTGCCCAGCTCTGCTTACGGGAGAATAGGAACAGTAATCTCCGAGTTTCACTAGGAGTAATTAGAGTAATTATATAGGAATAATTTCAAAGTTTCACTAGGAGTAATTGGAGTAATTATACGGGAGTAATTTCAGAGCTTCACTTGGAGTAATTATAGTAATTATATAGGAGTAATTTCTGTGTTTCACTAGGAGTAATTATAGTAATTATATAGGAGTAATTTTCGAGTTTCACTAGGAGTAATTAGAGTAATTATATAGAAGTAATTTCCGAGTTTCACTGGGAGTAATTAAAGTAATTATATAGGAGTAATTTCCGAGTTTCACTGGGAGTAATTGGAGTAATTATATAGGAGTAATTATAATAATTATATAGGAGTAATTAGAGTAATTATATAGGAGTAATTTCCGAGTTTCACTAGGAGTAATTAGAGTAATTATATAGGAGTAATTTCCGAGTTTCAACGCAGAGACGCTAGATTCAGTGGCGAGCCTCTGGAGTACCGCTTCAGCAGCCACCGCTCCCACTCTGCCGCGTTGGAGTTTGACTTGAAGGAGGACGGTGGCAGCGTTGAGTGCTCTGCCCACGCCGTGGCTGTTGATGCTTGCGGTGAGATCCTGGAACTTGGCTTGACTTCGTGAAGGACGTCAACTGATATCTTGTAATTTTGGTGCCTTTCCATGGTAGTGAAACTATGAGTCATTGTAAGTATAGTGATTAAAGGTGTTCGATCGGAACGACAAAATGAAGTATTCATATCACAAACGTTCACGAAGGTTCATGCGAAGTTATGCTATTAAAGTCATTAGTGCATTAAAAAGAAAAAAAACGAAGAAAATTTGTTCTTTCGACTTTGTCCATCTCACCATACCGTGAATATTAAAATACGCTTAAAATGTCTCTTCGCACTACAATGCTTCACAAAATAAGCAGGCAACAAAATTTAATTATTTCTAAAGATTTAGACAACATTTTCCATGTCCTCAGACTATTTTATTCCTTCAGCAGCCTTTACGAATATAACTAATGTGTGACCCAAACAGATGCAGGTTGGTGTTCACGAGCATTGCTAAATATAATACTCCGTGCGACACACATCTTTGCTACAATTTCCATTGTCATTCAAGGGAGTTTCGTAATGAATGAGGTTTACGAGTCTCAAGTATGAAGGATACGAAAAGCTTCTTTAGGGTGTAGAGATACAATTATGGACGCTTGAGGTATGTGGCTATCATGCATTTATGCAGTGTGCTTCTCAGTAGAAACTCCCGCCTGATTGCCTAATTACCAGTGTGTATTGATGGGTCGTAGGAAAAACACTATACTTTTTCGCTGCACCGATAGTAAATTGAAAAATAATTGCTAAGCATACTTGGGAGGTCTAAATGCTCAATAAGCATCTACGGGGGAAAGTTAGACTGGGAGAAATTGAAACGTACGTAAACAATTACACACAAAAATATATAAGTACTTGGGGAGAAATATGAATTTAGAAGCTCTAGTTTCATATTTTTGCAAATACGTTCAGGTTTAGTTGTTCATCATGACCTATACATGATGTCATAACTTTTCAGGGACTTTTTTCACTTCATCTTCTCGCTAGCTTAAATCAAATTCACATCTTCGGCTGCACTCTTTTTGGCACAAAATTGGTAGCGTATTTCTGCAATTGTGCTCGATTTAAAAATCAAAACGATAATGATTGGAAATTCACACAGGCCAGAAGGTTTAGTGGCCAGGATCTACTTTCCTTTCCAGCCTTTTATCGAATACATGCACGCACGTTCCTGCATTGGCATACGAAACCCATCTAATTGGGTGGGAAGCTAGACCAAAATAAAATCAATCTTTTTTTTTTTACAATATAAAGGTCTGGCAAAACATAGGTATTCTACCTTCATCAATATGGAAACTTGAGAGTTCCTCGTGACACAGAAATCTGTTTTTCTCTTTTTGCCCCTCAGTGAAATCTGGAGGACCATTTTTTGCGAAGCGGTTTTACTCCCTGTTTAATTAGGCTTGAATTAAACAGTTTAATAATGAAGATGCAACAATCATTGTTTTGGTGTATGCTCATGGTTCAATCCCGCATATCATTTATTTCTGCAATGCCTCAATTTTGCATACTATTCATTCTCGGTTGATGATGAAAAATTCTCATTGTATTAGAAATGAATAATTACCTTTTATGCAAATAATACCTCATTCAAATTAGTTACATTTTGGCAAAGCTTGAGCTTCGCGAATGATTTTGAAAATATGACCGCACTTCTTACGAAAAATTATTAACCTCGTAACGAACTGTCCCGAGATATCTCGTGGCCGAGGTTGTTGCATTCACACGGACGCTGTCGGTTACACAGCCCGTGTGAATGCACCGCCGGCTTTCTTAATTTTTAAGGGCTTAATTTTAAAGTTCTATTTTTGGACGCTGAAACAAATAAGCACCGAGAATAAAGCACTCACAAAATGGTAAAAAATGAACATGATCCACTTATTTGTACTCTACAATAATATTTCAAGTTGATATATTTTCTGTGTATAACCATTCATCATCGTAGCGAAGGAATTAGATAAGAAAAATTCAAGGGTCTAGGTTCTCAGTTACGTATTGCTGATCAGCGAGGCTCGTCTGAGAATGCGGCACGTAACGGTGTGGCAGAGATACAGGAATACATTATTTCCTATAAGATTTACCGTCATTTTTGAGGGCATGGGGACGCTAGTTTGGAGATAATATGCATGATTACATAATTCTTACTGATAATTTTCAAGTTTCTTAAACATAAATGGCAAAATATCTGATTTAAATTGGTTCTTATATTCTCCAGCATGCGGAGATCCCTTATATTATGGCTCCAACTCATCCTCCTTGGAAGGGCGCATTGTGAACGGAAGGCCAGCCTCCTACCTGCAGTATCCTTGGATAGCCAGCGTGATGTACAGGCAGGTTGTGTGCGTGAGATGGCCAGCGTGATGTACAGGTAGGTTGTGTGGGTGAGATGGCCAGCGTGATGTACAGACAGGTTGTGTGTGGGATATGGCCAGCGTGATGTACAGGCAGGTAGGTATTCTCTTGAAAAGTACCTATTTTTTAAATTATCATCTATTTGACCTGCATCTACTTCTATTCACTGCACCACTTTCCATCCACTGGACAACTCTCTATTGATACCTTTGAGATGTTTGAGCCTCTACGTCCAGGCCACACTGGGGTGTCCCGCTTAAAATATTGTTTATCCCAACCCTGGGATGAGTTCGGGCACCAAGTCCCAGACCACACTGGGGTGTCACCCATTAGGAGGCACGTCTCATTTCACCTTCCTTTCCCAAGGGACGAACTCCGCCGCGGGGTATCGAACTAGGGGTCACCTAGTTTAAAGGCAAGCACGCTACCACTCGCGCTACGGAGCCGACGATACTACATAAAGGGACGGCCGGATTAGTATAACCCATCCGTCCAAATGACCAATGAAATTAAAAAATTGTTATGTTGTCAATTAACAGTAGCTTTCTTGATAGATAAATAACTTTGGGAATAAAATATTCTAAATGATTTAAAATCAATTTTATTGAAACTGGTAATACTGATTTGAAGTATCGAAATTAGTCGTACTGACCCATTCATCTATATAAATAAAATGTACCTGTTCGTTTTTTCAAAATCTTTAAGCTCCAAAAGTTGAAATGTTAACCGAAAGTTTCATTCAAATAAGCTCGTGTTTTTAGGTATATGCTTTCGAAAAGATTTCTATGTATGTTTTTTTAAAAAGCTTTTTACATAGTTATTTCGAAAAGCTTTTCATGTGTTTCTTGAAAAGCTTTTTATAAATTTTCTTTGAAAAACACCGCCATCGGTTAGACGCAAAAGCAACACACACTGTTGGAACAACAACAAATATTATATACCCTTAAGCGTTGTGAAATTAAACAAATTAGAAATTTGCGTCAATTCTGATTATTTTGTGTCTTTGAGCTAGACTGAGCAAGAGCAACGCGTGGTTGGGTACAGTCAGTCATTGTACAAAAGTTTTTGTTCCGCAACAGACGCCTGTACTCCAACGTGCACTTCTGTGGGGGGTCTGTGATCAGCCCGCGGTGGGTGCTGACGGCAG
>VOMN01114556.1:0-18985 GCA_014899125.1 Orchestia grillus | reverse complement strand
ATGCATCAAAACCTTTTGAAGATAGGTTTCTGCTCTTGAAAAAAAGAATTTCTATCAAATGACACTTAAAAAAAAGGCTATATGGTGAATAGAACACTTTGTGCAGTTGGCCGAAGTATAGTAAATGATAACCTCAATACTTTTTTTATAAACCAAACAAATACATATTATGTATAAGTAATTACTTGATTTTACTGCATTAATTGAATTAATACTTGATGTAGTAATTTGATTTCTTAATAACACTTGCAAAATAGAAAAGAAACAAATTCCAAAGGGAATAGCTGTTAACCAATATTATAGAACACACAGGATTAAACTTCAAAGTTACAGTTTTTAAATGTCATTTTAATTGGTCACTTTCAGTCAATGAATGATAAAGCCATAGATGCCAATGAAAATATTAATTTATTTTTATTTATAAATTTATACCTCATTAATATTTATTTTTGCAATCTTGTGTTCCAATTCCAGGTACATAGTAAACTTGTTGACACACACTTCCAAAATGTTACTAAAAAGTGTTCCCAGGTCTGCATCATTAGTCAAGTTATGTACTTCATCATCAGTTTGTACAGCTTCTGTGAGAAATTTTTTCATTCATGCACCACATCTGTATCCCAGGAAAGCAAGATGGACAGTGAACCAGTCTCCCAATGATGCCTCGGCTTTGTCTTCTGGTGCCTTAGATCAAAATGAACATGTTAAAGAAGAGCCTAGAGATAATTCAGTTTTGCTTAAATGCAGAGAACTGTTATTATCAGTACCAGATGAAAGTTTAGATATTCAAAATTCAGATGTGTCATATTATGCCAAGTTTGGCCTAGTGAGATTAGACAGTGACAATAAACATCATCTCAGAGACAATGAAAGTGATCTTGATAAACTAAATGTAGTAGATAAGCAGTATTTTGGAGAGTCCCAGATCTCTGGGAAGTATGAAGATGTAACTGATATTCATGCTGAAGATTTGACTGGAAAGGAACCTGAGCCTGGTGAGTTTATTGACAGACATTATTTTGGAACTTTACTAGATCAAGATCTTCAAAATCAGGCCAAGGTTACCAACATATCTGTTCCAAACTCAAAGCAGGATCTCAATAAAGAAAAACTTAACTATGTTGATGAACTATATTTTAAAGATGAGATTTTAGAAAAAGCTGCTACTGATAAAAGACCTCATTTAAACACAGATAATGATGAAAGGTTTATTGGTGATTTTGAAAAATCTCTCATTGATGATGATAATACTGAGGACACACACTCTACCCCTTCATTATCTCCATATGCTAAAAAATTACAAACAGATTTACTTCTTAAATACAAATCAAAAATGCAGTCAACTTCAACTGAAGACCATTCTAAGAAAAGCTCCAATGTTTCTGCCAGTAAAAATGCAAACCCATCTAAGAAGGCTGGAGTGCCTGTTTTGGATGAGTCTACATTTGATCAGGATGCTGCAAGCACAATTCATGCTGAAACAAAATATTTCCGTGAGACTGCAGCAGATGAACCTACTCCTAATACTGCCTATGATTATGCTGTCAAGTTGAGGAAACAGAAAAAAGAAGAGGCCCTCCAGGAAACTTCAGAAAATGGGAGTTTGTTTGTTCCAAGGTATAAGCGAATCATCAACAGTGTGCTGGACCTGAGGCAGCTCTCTAAATATGAATTGCGCAAGAAGCTTGAGGACTGGATCATCTATGATGATCGTGAGTGACCTACCACCTAAAGTAGTCTTTTCATTCAAACAAATGTAATATAATGTTATGGTTGTGCATTTTTTGGGTGTATATTTAAATATTTCATCACAATTTTTCATTGTAATGATTTTTGAAGTTATTGTTGAAATTTTAGCTCAAAACTGTACTATCCCAGTGGATAAAACATGGTGTTCTTATTGCATATTAAAGTTTTATAATACATTTTCAGATGATATTGTGGGATTTTACAAGCCTTATGGGCTCCGGGCCCAAGGTGGAGGTGTGAGACGGTGGGATGATCCTCTGACACTCGCAGATCTGCTGCCCGAGCTGTGCCAGATTCTGGCAGCAGACCACCTGCATCACATTCATAGACTGGATGCAAATACCACAGGTAACTATATATGTCTGCTACTGTTGGTTCAGTACTTGATGTATGATATTGTTCTTAAATTTTTGTCAGTACTTTTATTAACTCTTATTTGTATAGAACATGCGATATCACAGATTCCTATGTCATCAAACTGCTGTGACACATAGTATGTTCTCGATTTTTTTGTATGTGATAGTTTTGTTCAAATGTTGGCTTAATTCAGCTAGATAATTTTAAATGTTAACATGTGGATGATATTCTAGGTGTTGATGGCAAATTTTGTCCTTTCTAAGCCAAAGTAATTATACAGATTGAAAGACAGCCTACCAAGAGAACTGATAGTTTTATTATAGTTTTGAAAAAATTAATTTTTTAATTAGGATGCATTTGACTTTCTTAAAAAATACTGATATTATGAGAATTAAGACTATTAATCTTGTAATTTCTGAGAATCCATTCAAGAAATCATGTAATTTTATCATTGACTAAGATATTAGGAAAAAAGGTGTTCTCTAGCAATCATTTGATTCCGAGTATTTTAGGATGAAAATTTGATCACTGTTTTTTTACAAAAATTGAAACTACAATCAAATTTTACAATTTACAATCAAAATCAAATAAACCCTGCAGATCACTAAGAGAAAACAATACTTAGTAAAAAAATTCCTATGCTAGTGATGATGATTTTAGCAAAACCCTGTCAATATAACTACCAAGTCTCTCTGCTGAGATCAGGCTCTGGGTTTTATTATCATAATTAAATATTTAAACTATGAAATTAGGGTAAGTACTTTTTTCAAATGTATCCTAGAAATTTTTAATGATTTCTCAGTTTTCTGGATTGTAAATACTTCCTTTTGGAATCTGGGGAAATCTTGAATTAACAACAATTCAAGATGAATTAACAGAGTTCAGAGTTGCCTTACGTGTTGCATTCATCTCACTGTACTTGTACTTCTGTTCTTCACATTAGGAGGTTAGGATGCTTCAAGCTTGTGTTTATAAAATTTATTTTAAATTCTAAATGATGTGTACAAAATTTGTCACATGTTTTTTAATTTTTTTTGAATGTGTGGCAAAAATGTACATCCATTCCAGGTGTGCTCTTGTTCGCCCGAACTGAGGCCGTGGCCCAGAAGCTGCACCGGATGTTCAAGGAGCACGCCCTCATCAAGACGTACCTGGCCATTGTGAAGAATGTGCCCAGGCTTGCTCACGGTGAGCCCGCATTATTTGTTACGCGCACTGCACGTAGGAATTTCTGCTATGAAAGGGATTGATGGATCATCAGGAAATGTAAAATACAAAATAAAATAAAAATGGATACATTAAAGTAAAGTCACTGCCTTTGATAATTTCTGCAACATTTACTGTGCACTCAGAATTTGTACTGGGTGACACAGAAAGAATTGGTCAAATGGAACTGATTATAATTCATATGTTAGGTAGTTGACTTAGGAAGTTGAAATAGAACTATATTAAAGAATATGTTCTCAAGTCTCATTTTTCATCATGGATTCTGCCATTATATAACTTCATATTTCTATAAATATTTCACAACAAACTAAATTTTCAATTTAAGTCAACTTACTAATGAACAGCATGTTTTCATTGTCGAACAATATTACTCAACTAAATCTCCAGCCAAAGAAGTGAGCATGTGCCAATGAACACAATCTGGATGGAAACAAAGACAGCCACTCATAGGGTCTGTTGATGTAGATGGCACCATGCTCAAAGACAGCCACTCATACGGTCTGTTGATGTAGATGGCACCATGCTCAAAGTGAACAAGAGGTATTCGGCATGCTCAAGACATGCAAGGACAGAATAAACTTTGGCAATCTGAAAGAAATAATTTAAGAGACGCTAAGATTGTTTTCCCTGGGGATATGACGTCAAAGAGAACGTTTTCAAAGTAACACCAGACGGCCGAAATGTTCTCAATGAAGTAACCCTTAATTTTCAGCAATAAGCTGACCTCTGTGTTGAACAACAGAATGGATACTTTAAACCATTTTACAAGCCAAATAAAACTTGAGTATACATTCTTTCATGTGGCTACATCTTTGTGTGTCATTTAATATTTGAGTTTCAATGATTTACTTTCGACCAGATTTTGTATCACTCTATAAATTTGTTTTTCTGGTTAACTCATAGGAATGTGTGATAAATTCAAAATATTTAAGATGCTTCCGTATGAAAACTGCATAATTTAGGCAATAAGCTCTGTTTATGTTGAGCGCAATCACACTTCTTGAAGCATACAATTAGAATTGTATGCTTGATGACAATTAGAATTGCATTGAGTTAGAATTTCTAACAAAACTATATCCTTGTTTGGGGAAACCGCTGCTTTGACAGCCAGTCTCAACAGCTGCAAATTTCTGAGATGTGAGAAGGCAGAAGATCCTACATACAGATTTTAAATGCTGAATTGTAACAGTTTATAGAAAGGGTTGCTTTTTATACAAAATATGAAGCAAATTATTGATCTATGCTCATCAGGGCTCATCGATGTGCCTCTGAAAGAAGGCGCCGTAGAGGGCAAGACGAGGATGGTGCCGCAGCCAGAGGTCGAGGGATCATTCCAGCGGGGCAAGAAAACCTTCAAGGCCGTCACAAAGTTCAAAGTGAGACTCTGGGTTTCATTTGTCATGTTTGTCGGCGTTCGAAATAAGAAGCAGGAGTTGTAATCCTTGAGGTGACTGTACGGTAATGTTAGTTGGGTCTCGGGACTCTCAACATGAGAAGGATGAGCTGTAGCTCTCCAGTGCTTGGCAATGTCAGATAAATCTGAAGACTGTGATAAAATTAGACAAATTGATGCTAAACTTACTTCCCTGTGTCCTTGTGTTCCTGTATTTTAATTCTGCTATGATTTCTTGAAATATATTCGAAACTATGGACACACCCCTCAGTGAGCGTAGGATAGGCAATAGGGTTAGGTTAGTTAGGTTTGTCTATTGTATGCTATGGTGACTGGCCACCCTAGGGAGCGCTGTTAGTCACCTCAGCTACAAAGAGGTCTTCGAAACTTCTTTAATGCCCTCTTAACTTCTTTAAATTTTCATGTCTTCTTAGCAATCACTTATCTGTTTTTTTTTCTTCCTCTTCATTTCTTAGCTTGCTGTACCTATATGCAGGGAATTATGTGTGGGAACACACCTTGTGTTTAGATTCCTTGTTCTCTTTAGTCCATGTTAAGTGATCTCTTCTCTTCACTCCCTTGAGATCGCATTCCACGTTGAAGAAGCTCTATACTACCTAATAATGTTGATAATTAGTGTAATACACATTGTCTTCATAGGTGTAGATTCACCCTTCTTGTGTAACAAATACAACTTAAATGGAACTGTACAGTTTCTATTTGTTGTTGCAGCATTTTTTTTTAAATATTTTCCTTTGTTCATGGTACATCACCGTGCAGCTTGAATAAGCCTTGAGCGACCAAACTTTCCATATGGTTGCTTTAGGAATCTTCATTTTGAACGTATTATATTTAGAGCAATATCCTGATAGTGTCCAACACTTTCAGATGATATTTAGTTTTGATGGCGCAACACTTCAGTTGGCTGGATGGCCTACCGAGGGGCGTATGATATGTTCATAAATCAGTTGCTTAGAAAAGCTACCGTACGGTACGTCGGGCTGCTAAGTGGTTGAAAATACAGTCTTCCCCTGCTTAAAGTGCTAGATTGGTTCGAACAAACAACCAGTTTGCACGTGTCCCCTGAATAGAGCGAGTATCAAATAGCACAGTGAATATTTGTGTCATGAAAAACAAATAGTGTGGTACAAGAGGAGTGTTTACTGGAGTCGATCTAGGGCTCTATGCCGTCGACGAGTGTATGCCGAGAATACTTCATTTTACTGCCACAATCTCGCTGATTAAAAATAGGTACTCGAGACCTATAGACCTGTGAATTTTCTCCCCTTTAATTCCTACAGTCCATAAATGGCTCCAATTTTTTTATGTAACCTTGGTGTATTATTGTACATTATAGATCATGACAGCTTTCTTCTCTTTGCTGAGTCGTAGTTTCCCCCCATCTCTTCATTGTCTTTAAATGCAACTAAACGTCGAGCACCCAATACTTCTTAGACACTGCATCCTGCGTGACGTGCCTCTTCCCCTGTCCTCGTATACCCACTAACCTCTCACGTGTCACGTCCTCAACAAGACTCGATGGCTAACTTGCTTCCCCAAGCAATATAGTGAAGCACGTTTGTAATATGAGTGTTAATTTGCAGGTGGTTAGCAAGCACAACAGCGCGGCGCTGCTGAGTCTACAGCCTGTGACAGGTGTGAAGCATCAGATCAGGTCACACCTGGGCCTTGTGCTCAACTGCCCCATCCTGGCCGACCACAAGTACTCCAGCTCCTCCAGAATGGTGCCTCAGGTACGGTGCGGGGCTGCAGCTCCTCCAAAATGCTTCTACATGGAAAAGAGTCGTGGCATTGGGTCCTATGTTACTCAAAGTCAATTACAGTAATTGAGAACAAAACGTGTTTGTCATTTCATGATCGCGATTGCTGAAACTTGCTGTAATTTATGAATCACTGATAGTTAGTGTTCTTTCATATTTCACTCTTAATTTCTTATGTACCTCACAGAAAGTGTTATTTCACTTATTATAAAACAGCAAAATTGATCATGTTATAAAAATACGTTATCACCAGAGACCGATGTTTGATGCGTATTGTTTTTGGTTTTGCATGCATTTTTATTGTGCAGTCACATGTCCTTGGTTCAAAAATATTGACAAAACCCAACTTTTATGAAATACGCCGAAAAAACATGAATTGTCATTCCTTCTGTTGATTAAATAAAAAACACAATGCATTTCTTTTTTTTTTACTTCTACTTGGGAAGCAGATTTTTATGATTTTACCATTTCTCTTTGCTCATAAAAGTTGTCTGTCTCACACGTGTGGCGGTGCAGAAGCTACCATCGGACATGCTGCTGCCTCTCCAGATCAAGCAGTCGAGAGTGCGCGATCTGCCGACCATGCTGCACGCCAGCAGCATCTTCCTGCCTCAGGTACTTTTCCCTGGACTCTAATTTGTGTTTTGCTTCTTTTACCGTGTGGTGATTTTCATTAATGACTGAAATAAGGCGACTCTAGAATGAATTATATTATTAGTAGAAGTAGTAGTTTTGAGATTCATTACAAGAGCTGCAACTTAGTCGTCCGGCTTTAGAAGATAATGCCACCTTTGCCACTGACCAACTCACTGTAGAAGCATTCTCACTTCAATCAAACATTATTCTTGAATCTGGTTTAACATGTTTGTCAGACGGTATTCTTGTTGTGGCAAAATTATACTGAACACTGCACTTCAAGCTACGGCAGTACGGGTCAATTTCGTGTAGCTGATGCTGACTATATGCAATATATATCTAATACTTGCAGATCCAGTTATTGTGTCAGGCCATACAAACCTGTGTAACAAGTTGCTCCCACCTGCACTTCAATGACAAATATCGTACATGGGGTAATAATTTCGCTGGTCATCGTGGAAGGATAGTTAGCACCTGTTAAACAGACTCAGATGTCTGTCTACTGAATACATGAGCCATCAATCGTTTCAATGTTCAAACTGGGACATCGTCGTCGTAAGCCTCAGCTTTTGCTCCCCCGATATTGTCAATGATGTGCAATGGAAGGTCCAGGACGATACTTACAGCAGGGCCCACTTTTCCATCCTGATTGAGCTTGTAAGACATCAGTCAGTTCTCACAGAAGGTCCTTTCATAACGAGGAACGGAGATTGGGAGAACTTTGAGGCACTCACTAGGAGGGATGACTTGGATGAGACTCTTGTATTGGGTGATATGCTCTAGAAGTTCACCGGAGGCTTGTAGACCGCGGCATGTATTTGCATCCCGCAGTCTCATGGGGTTACACCACAACACGAGTCCATGGTGAAATGATAAATGCACCGCGGCTAACCGGGTTAGAAAAAGAACTTTGCGCTGCCATAAAAGAACTAAAAACATAGCTGGTAAAATGTCTTACAAGAGCCAAGGCAAGCGCTCAGTTTATTCAAAAAGAAGCAAGAAGAATCTCATGGCGGAAATATGCGTCATCTTTCAACTCAGACTCACCTATGACTATGGTATGGTAGCGGGTCCAGAAAATGACCGAAAGCAGAGTTCCAGCCGCTGCTGTGTCTGAATATCGAGGCGGTGTTACGCCAGACCCGTCTCGTGTCTCAACTGTTCTCGCCCGTAACTTTGCTCACATATTAGAGTGAAAGTCCCTATGCACCGGCTTTCCGCGGGAGAAAACTAATAACAAGAGAAACAGCTAGTGCTTCATACCGAGCTGCATTATTCATACAATGACGCATAACATCCCTTGAAAGTCTACAATGCTCTGAAACAAAACATACGTTTCCGGGTCTTGGCGGATTTAATTATAACTTGTTCAAAAATGTGCATCGTTTTGCACTTATGGTATTGCTTGTCATATATAATATTACGGTCACCCAACAGCACCCCTGAGAATGGCGTACGGAAACTATTTTGGCTTTCGTAAGCCTAACAAATCACCAACAGATCCAAACAGCTACCGCCGTATAGGCCTCACGAGCTGCGTCGGGAAGCTGTTAAAGAGGATCGTCAACGTGAAGGTGATGAGGTACAGGGAGGCATATGAGCTGATATATCCTGTGCATTTTGGTTTCCACCGACAGTGGAGCACCACAAACTCTCTTGTGCGTCTGCGAAACCAGTTAGTTGAAGATAATTTGAAGCACTGCACTCAATATGAGCGTTGATATGTAAAAAGAATATGATTCAATATGGAGATTTGACATCTTCCAATATCTCTACGCAAAAGTAGTAAGGGAAACTCTACGCTGTATCTTCAACAGTTTCTGGGGGAAAGGACTTTAATGTAAAGGTTGGGACTGCTTCTTCTCCTGTTGGGCTCAAGTGATGGGGTCCTACAGGAAAGTATTATCACCGGTTCCTTGTTTCTCGCTGTTATTAATGGGCTTACAACTGTTCTCCATCTAAATGTCTCCTCATCGCAATATGTGGATCACTTTATGATCTACGTCACATCAAATTACTTGCCAGCTTTAACCCAAAGAATACAGCTTGATAATACCTATGGTGATCCACCCCCCCTGCATCTTGGGGGCAGACCAATGGTATTTTCGGATCAAATGAAGTTTCTTGGAATGACCATAGATAGTAAATTAACATGGAAATCCCCATCTTCAAGCTTTGACTGCAACATGCATCAAACGAATAAACCTACTGAAGGGCTTATTAAGCTATTTTTGGGGTGCGGACCGTCAAATTATACTTCAGCTCTACCGAGATCTAATCAAATCCAAGTTAGGCTATGGTACCCTTGTCTACCAGAATGCAAAGGGTAGTACACTTTCAATTTTTTGAGCAGTGCTAACGCCGGTACATTACGCAGTTATCAGATTGTGTACAAGAGTTTTTAGTAGTACTCCAGTGACCAGCCTTAGCGTTGAGAGCGGAGGGCCGCGGCGCGAACTGCGTGTGCAACGAGCAATGCAGGACCTGGTCTGCCTAAACGAACTATCTCTTCCTGTATGATTTACTATCTGTTATGAATCATGAGACCCTATCTGAAATCTTGCTGCTCTTTTCTTTCAAAGTGTTATCTGCATAATTTATAAGAAATCCAATGTGGTGGATACCAATTTACACCTATTGCCCAGGGTATAAACTCCCAAAGAAAGATTTGTTCCCAACAACGGCTCTGAAGCGTTTTTTCCTGGTTCATGTCTTGTAACAGCACGCAAACAGCTGCGAGACGTGTACCTATGATTCGAAAACAGTCATGGCAGTTGGCTGTGCTGCAGTTTCTGGCGAACAAGTGTGCTAAATAACTGCCCCCGGCGGAACTGTATGCTTTTCTCGAGGCGCTAGACACGGTAGCGCAAGTTCCTTATAACTTCACTATATATACGGATTCAAAAACTGTTAGAGAAGCAAATCAAGCGTATCAGAGCAACCATCCAGTAGTTAATGGAATTGCTGAGAGAGTCTTCCAATTTGCTTGAAGCTCCAAAAAGGTGCAGGTATGCTCGGTCCCTAGACATGTGGGGCTGCAGGTAACGAGAGGGCGGATTCTGAAGCCGTGCACGTACCTGTATTTGATTACGAACCAGAGAATGTGGCAGTTCCCGGTAGAGACTATTATCCTTTTAAAAATCGACTATTATCTACTTATTAAATCGTCTATTATCCACTTATTAAATCGTCTATTATCCACTTATTAAATCGTCTATTATCCACTTTTAAAATTGTCTATTATCCACTTATAAAATCGTCTATTATCCACTTTTAAAATAGACTATTATCCACATCAAATCTACTGTGATAATTCTTGCACCTCTTACAGTGCAACATGTTCTTGCTGAATGCCCTAACTTCTCAGCTATCAGAAGGCAGCGTTACCCGCACATAGGTAGATGCCGATACTAATATAATGACCTGAACTCTCCGCGAGGCCCCTTCGTTTTGACATTGAAATGGTAACATTTTTCACACGATAGGACATATTCTATGCGCTGTGGTAAATTAAGCCTACTAACATGTGTCTTGGTTTGTTGCGCTACTGACAAAGACCCAATGCGGCCGAACGCATCACGTTGCTGTTGATGGGATCTTAGCGTGGGTCGCTACGCCGTCACTGGGTGGGTAGCTGAAACCGCTGTGCTCGGTCACCCATGAATTCCTAAACCCTTAACTTCAAGTTACGGAATTGATACTCACCGACGTTGCCCATGTCGGACGCCTGAGTTCTTTACCGACCCGAAGATACGAATTGTCCAAGAATACGAAAAGGAAAAGAAGATCATTGAGTTTCTTCAATATTAACGTGATAGAAAACTTCGGAACCTCCGTAGCGCTTGAGCTTTGTAGTGGAATTTTTGTCTCTGGGGGCAAGGATAGAAGATCCTGAGGCGCCAGTTACTTGTCTACTGCAGCTGCTCTATCTAATATTCTTTATGACACGTCTAGCTTTCTGAAAAAATTATCTCTGTGTTATGAGTTGAACGGTAAGCTAGCCTTTAAATTGTAATACGTTGTGCACGTCATAGTCCAAGGCACTATAAGAGTTTAAAAAGTTGTACTACTACTAGTACCTCTACTACAAGTAGTTACTTTCTTTTGGTGTCATTAAAGTTGTCATTTCTTCAAGTACACAAGCGTTCGTCCTCATTTTTTTCCAGCTACCGCTGCCTTTTAAAGCAGTTTAACTTCTTGGGTGGACGTGACCAGGTTTACTCGGTCTTCCTTCTTTGTCTTAACTGGGCTTTGTGACAGAGATTGCCACCACAGCACAAACCGTTGAGGAAAACTTGATAAACGAGCTCAGCTTGGTACGATACTCATGAGTGCCTAGTTTGGCAGAACGACAAATGTTCTCGTGCTGTGCTCTCTATGTTGTTTTTAATTCTCTTAGGACTATGGAACCTATTTAGGGTGAATTTAATCTTGAAATTTCGTTGGGTGTGTGGGAAGTATTCAAAACGATCGAGATAAATTTCGAGCGTTTATGAAGCTTATCATAGAGCATATAGAATGGAGCGCCTATGCGAAAGCTGGTGGGTCTGTGTAGACTGTAGAGTGAGGAGAGGATCTCTGAACGCCTTCCAGATTTTTTTTTTAGGTGGGAGAAATTTGTTCATGTAGAAGAATTGAGAATGAAATGAGTGATTAGTACAAAGTGTAAAAGGTTATCTGGTGTCACCAGAGCGTTGAATGCGTTCGTGGATATGACGTATTTAGTGACGTGAAAGTTTAAGTTTTTGATATGGTCCCAGAATTTACAAAGGTAAATGGTGGTGTGTACTACAGTAATTTTGTAAATTTTGTTTCTGATTTTTCTACACGAGTGACAATTATAGAGTATAATCGACATTTTTAGTGCTAAGTTGATTAGCTTAAGGGGAAATCAAGATATCGTGTCAACGTATCGGCTTCGTTTGATTCCTGTTCTTGATCTGAACATAGTATTGTTTCCTTTGGCGCCTTGTCTTTTCTGATTCGTCGAACCTTGTACTAGAAAGTTTACACTCGATTGTTTATCATTGTAGTTAACAGTGTTACGTAACCCTGGTCTGTATCCTTCAGTTTGTAGACGGGAAGAACCTGAAGATCAGCTGCCCGCCGCCCCCACACTTCACCATCGCCCTCAAGGCCCTCAAACTTTCGTCCCAGCTCAACGCCACCAAGCAGAAGTCGTTCGATTACGTCGACGTCGCCGATCCCAAACTTTAATTCCAATGAAGGAGAGACGTCGAGAACGTCAGTGTCGGGCTCCGAATGTGACCAATACATTGGGAACAGTTGCTCGTATTGTTTGTGTATCCTTGGAGGATTTTACATTGGGAGAAATCCTTGACGGTATCTTTTTCGGAGTGGTTGCAGTAATTTGTGTTATTTTCAGTGTTGTGTTACTGAGTCGTGATGGGTATACTGATTTTAGTTATTCTAAAACTTGTGGAGGAGGTTCAACGACTTCAATATGGAAAGCTAATGCTTGACACTGTGGTCTGCTATTTATTGAAGGACATCATGATCTTCTCGAATTTAAGAATTGTTAGCACATCACCGTTGTTCATTTCCGCGGTAATCATGAATCGAACATTAAGAATTTCAAGAACATTTGTGGTTTGACACACCAATTTTCGAGGAGTCAGGCGAAACATTCGCGTCACTCCGCACAGTTTACACTTGTGCGCTTGTGGATCCTTGCTACAATTTTTTGCCTTTTTTAAACAATGCATTGCCCGCAGGGAATAAATTGATGGGTTTTCATCAAAAGAATGCGGTCAGTGTGAATAATTACAATCAGTGTCATAGACAAGAGTGCATTTTTGTTATTTGTCCTCCACGTCTAGATTCTGACAGTGATGTGTCTGTGAAGGTATGTGCCTCTAACACAGCAAGATCTTCAGTTATTTCACTACAAGAATTTGTGACGTATACGTAGGTACCCAAGTGCGCATTCTTAACAACCCTGAGCCCGCAGCACCACAGCACTCGGGCTGTGGGGTGTTGCGAGACACAAGGGGATGCAGGACGCTCCCCCGGGCTAACCCGAGTCCACGGCTGCTCCCGCTCTGCTCTCTTGCTTGACAGTTCAACTAGCGTGCATTTGACTCCAGGCTTTTTTGAGCATTTATTAAGTAGAGGAGATACACAAATTTTGTGTTCTAATATGGTTTGCAGGTAAATGCCCGAACGAATTAAATTGAACTGTGGGTAGATGTGCTTCTAGGTTTTGTTTGGCAGTGCTTGCGTATAAGAGCGCTACAGGCTCGAAATGTATTTCGAAATATCGAAATACATTTCGATATTTCGCATCTAGATAGTTGCAAATAGAGGGTGGACCATAAGTAAGGGACCCTCACTAATGTTGGAAGTAATGACACACTTAACAAATCTGTAGTATTTCCTCTCGTATTTAATTATTTTGCGTTCTTTACCGGTTGCAGGATTATTTTTTAGAGGTTACCCTGCTGATGGCCCACCCTGTATATGAACAGGCTCTTGGTGAGCATACAATGATCTATCCCGATGCAGCTTTGAATTTCTTCGCTAACTTTTATTAGTTTCTACATTTTTATCTAAAAATATACAATGTACCCACTATTTTCTGATTGCAGCCTACGAAACAAGCGTAATAGGAAGAACTACCGTATAGAAAGTACATAATGATGAATAGATAAAACCGTATAAACCTTGCGCTCTTGTAACTGGACTCGATACTTGAAACTACCTGAGACGGTGAAAAATACAATCTTACCAATTATAGCTACATATGCTGAGCGTCACCACGGAGGTCGCCGAAGGTGCTAGCGACGGTAAAAGTCAAGTTATAATACGTGAGCAGGCTTCACTGGAGCTTACTTGATGTAGGGTGCTTTGATAACCTGGTATTTCGTCGACGCTTCACGAGTGACTTACTAACTGCGTCGTCTGGTCGGGCTGAGAGGTTGAAGCCCCTCAGCCTCCCTCAGAAGTGTGCCAAGGACAGGGTGTAATTTTAGCAATTGAACCCAAGTCGTCAAGAGGTCTCTCATTTTTGTGCCTAGTGAATGAAAAGAAGGGAACTTACTTCTTCATTGGATACGAAAAAGCCTACAATCAACTGTTATCAATAATTTATGGGTTCATTTTTTGAGAATCTTGCTATGAACGAATAATATATGAGGTTTAAATTTGCCCTAAAAAGGACGATAAAGGATGGATGTCTTTATCGTCCCTTTTTAATTTGCGCTCCTCGCTGGATAGACCGGAGTCTCTAACTCTTTTTGAAGATGGTACGCATGAGATGTTTGTAAGAGTCAGCGTCTGTGTGGGACTTGGCGCTCCTCACAGGTACTCTGAGGTGTGGGCTGTGCATGTGGGCTCAGGCTGAACGGTCTGCTGCACAGCGCTCTGCAGGGACACAACGACTTGTATATTTTGCTTGAAGGCACCGGAAGTATATTTTGCTCTACGATTGCGGTAAGTCTAAGAAGTTTGTTCAAACAGAAAAATAGCGATGCAGCTTTCGGTGACGCTTTTTCATTTAAATATTGCTCAAACTAAGGAGGAAATTGGAATGTTGTACGTTCTCACCGACAGTAGTCACACGTAACTATGAAACAGCGACTGAAGACCGCACCCGAACTTCAGGGGGATCGGAAATTGGTTTATCGGCAACTGAGTGCTTCTTCTTGACTTTCCATGAATCATTTTAATGTGGATTTTGTTTTTGAATAATTGGTGAGAAATGATCTGCAGACCCTAATTCCTGTTCCCCGCAACAGTGGTAAATTCGAACGAATATGAGTTTATAACGTCAAATTCACAAGGTAAACCTACTGATGTCGACTGCGCAGTATACTTTCAACTGAGAGGTGATCCTGTGGGACTTCAGCTCGTCGTCATCAGGACTCCAGGCGTAAGAATGGGGCGGGAGTTCGGTTTGGATTGAAACACAATCCTGTTTCTAACGATCAATTTAAAATAAAATTTAATATCTGAGCATGATTTTTGATACACAAGTCAGTGGTCCTCTAACTTTGTATCCAAGTGTTTGGAGTTGTTGCACTCTTCTCCAAATGCTGACTCGTATCAGTGATACGAAGGCTGCTAATACAGCACTCCACATCGCGCCCAACGCCTGCTGCACTGCCGTGTAGTGATACTAGGGACTCTGTGGCCCAATGGTAGCGCGCTAGCCTTCTCTTCAGGAAGTCCTGGGTTTGTCCTTTCAGGGGCATAGGAGAGGCAATAAGGTTAAGTTAGGTTTATCTATCCCGTACTATGGGGACCGAGGACAGCCAGAAGAGCTCTTTTAGCTTACCTCAGCTGTGCCCACTTTACCTCTTTCAATTTTTACCCTCCTTTGCTATTTCTTCTTTGTCTTTTTTCCTTCTTCTTCCTTCTTAACTTGCTGTTTCTATGCGTTGGGAATCCGGGTAGGAACACACCTGTGTGTAGATTCCACGTTTTCTACTGTCCATACTAAATGGACCCTTATCTTCACTCTCTTCGGACCACATTTCATGTGGGTAGGGAGCTTTAAGCATAGTAATATCAATAATCCATCAATCATCAATCCCGGGCGTGGGCTATAGCTGATATTCACGTCGTCGACGAGTGTTTTACTTCCGTAGGGTAGGTCCCACCCGGGTGACATATGCCCCACTGTAACCGCCCAGGTGTGCGCGTGGGTGCTGACTTAACGAGGTATGACCGTCACTGCGGCTTATCAGTAATTAAAAAGCGTCGAGAAACTAACATATCGTAAGGTGATGAGGGACTGAACTGTTTTTGAACATCGCGCTCCTGCACGGTTGTGTGTATTGAGATACCTAATACAATACCATCGTTTGCCTTGCATTTCTTGTGCACTCCAGCTTCATCGGTTCGTCTGGTTGGCGGTAGTGAAAATCATTTGTTCCGAAATCAGTCACAGGTACAAAGCACGGTACAAGTCGTTTTAGTTGCACCCACTGAGACGCTGCGTCATTTCTAGACGCAGCGTGGCATATTTGGCTATAAGCTACGTTCTGTGTCACGCAGTTGATCGTCAAAATACTGAGGGTAAACATAAAACCTGGATGTTAAAACTATTTTCTCATTTGTTTTGAAAAGACGCCGTGTGAACGATAGTCGTGTGAGGGCTGTATTTGCACTTTCTTTACAGAATCTAAGTGTTCTTATTCGCAAGTGTAAGCTTAAGACGATCGGGATTCATCTTGTGAGATAAACTGTTTAAATATCAATTTGGTGTTGCTGATTTATTTCCCTAGTGTTCTCACTTGTGAGCATAGTGAGTTTTCAAGGATGACTAACGTCACCATTCCCCGTGAACACGTTCTCTGCCTAAGAATGCAAAAGCTTGAGAAATAAAGGCGTTAAACTCGGCTGATGTTTTAACAATTCGCCCCACAGAGCATAAGAGCTGACGAGCAGCTGTCCAAGTCCCACGGACGTTTGTTTCGAGGCATTTCGCCCTGCAGCGGCGTGCACAGCGCGTGATGTATGCCACTGGACTCGGTAATCTAGATAGAACTCTGTGATTTTATCTAATTTATATGTTAATACGGTTGTTCTGCCTACATGAGTCACGCTCTATGGAACAGATATTGAGAAATTGTAATGGCTGTGATGTAGACACATCGGATAATTTGCATGACATAGCTGACAAATTTGAATATGTTCAATACTGGAATTAAATCTTAAACTGAGTAATTTAAATTTTTTCTTCTCCACGGGAATACGGTAGGTAATAAGGTTAGGTTTGTCTATCGTATGCTAAGGCAACTGGCGAACCCAAGAGGGCACTATTGGCACTTTGACCGCGATTCTCCCCGCAGGAAATATTTCACGTCGACAAAAATTTCCGCTGAGTTTAAAATTGAAAGATTTTGCTGTCACAAATTTGGTTATCCTATTCATTTTTCCCCTGATCTAAACTAGCCTATTCGAGTAATGAACACAACTTTTATGAAAACTTGAAATTTCGTATTCATATATGTTAATGCTTTCGTTATGTTAGGTTAGATGATCGCGTGTACCATATATGGCGCACGTCGCACCAGAGTGTTCAGTTATCTCGGCTATAGATAGGCCTTCGGGACTTTTGTTTTTCATGCCTACTTTGGTTCCTTTCACATTATAATTTTACGGCTGTAATTTTACAGATTGAAAACCCAATGTACCATGATCTATACGTGAATGAGATCGGAATAAAAGATTTTTGTTTCCAAAAAGATTTTTTCCACTTTTCACACCTTCTTCGCCATCTCTTGTCTTTTCTCCCTCTTCCTTCTTAACTTGCCGTTTCTATGGGCAGGAATTCGGTGCGGGAACACACCTGTGCATAGATTTCACATTTTCTATGGTACCTGCTAAATGGTCCCTTCTTCTCTTTGCTCTCTTGGGTATAAAATTTCATGTGTATTGGGAGCTTCAAACTAGCGAATAATCTAATAATCTATTATCTGGCGTTGCCTCCACGGCTGCACGCACGACATCCATCGGTAATTTGGCTCATTCGGGTTGCGGTGATCGTTTTAACGCTTGCACTGTTGAATGTGTTTTTTCTACGCGTATTCATTCCCAAAACAGGTCACACACAAAAGTCGATTGGATTCAGATTAGGGCTAGAAGCAGGCCAGTCTTCCTTGGTTAAGAAGTCCAGAACATTATACCTGAGCTATCTTGCGCTCATTTGGAAGTATGAGCGGTGATCCATCTTGTTGAAAAGAAATTAACCTCCTTGGTGGAACACGGCTTTACTAAGATTCGTCACCACTGGCTCCGGAATATGCTCTTAGTAAGTTTTAGCGTTAATTTTACTCCTTGGGGCACAAAAAACTGTGGAGTTTTCCCTTTTGCACTCACTCCTGCCCAGACTATGACAGACGAAGGTTTTTGAGTTCGGCGGAGAATTCTATTTTCAAATATTGTCGAGGCACTCTGAGTGAGAATTCTATCATTTTGACGATTGGAAGCGTGTTCAATTATGAATATTTTCTTGTCGGGGAGCATAACAGAGTGAAGACCATGAGCTAAGAATCGGTACATCAAAGAGCGACTTCTTTTGAATCGTTTTTCTTTCGAGGCGTTGGTAAGGGAATGGATGTTTCTCAATTTCAGGAGGAAAAGTCGCAAGTCTTTCCACAACGCGACTAACAGATTCTCTCGATACATTGAGCTCTGCAGCCATTTTCCTTATGGACCTCTGGGGATTTCTTGCTACTATTGAAGGAATATTTTTATTGATTATCTGGGTCGTTGCAGTTCTTGGACGGCCGCTTCTGGTACGATCTTTTACTTTACAGGTCGTGCGTTATACGATACTATGCTTTGTTTCTGGAAATTCGAGCGCTGTCAAAATTTCAGTAGTAGATTTTCAGCCCGATGAAGCTCGACGATAGCAGAGCGTTGACTTTCCATTGTCATACTGAAATAATTTGTCTAATAGCTCAGTAATATGGTATGATAGCACAGCTCATTATTTTACTGTTGATGACCTGACAGATAACTTCGAGAACGCTTGGTTTTGCTAATCCCAGATATCTATTATTTTTTTAAGTCTCCAAATATGAATAGGTTCCAAGAGTTCATCTCATTTCACCTTTTATGATTTTTTGCAAAAATCGTCCAGAAACCAGTGTGTGCGTGTGACTGATCTAAAACTAATATTTGTGGCGTTGTCACACCTGTCATACCTGTTGCTATACCTGTAACGCCTGTAGTTACCAGCGCTGTAATCAGTTCTCAGAGGAGCTGAAGGTCAGTATCTCTTATCAGGTGTGCCACTGCAGCAACAGGCCGGACAGATGGCGGGCTTTGCTGTGCAGTGCGAGACGTGTTGTGCAGCGCGAGACTTGTGTTG